>JAMZAV010003364.1:0-125030 GCA_024449915.1 Sweltsa coloradensis
TTATGAAAGTTTTAACATGTCTTCCCACAACTAAGGGTATCAACACCCCCCACGCTATGCATTATTTAAATATTCTAATGCAAGTTTTTAACATGTCTGTACCACAACATAAGGGGTATCACACCATCCCTCACGTTCCTAGTGTTGGCTACACATCGATATTCACAACTCCCAACAGATTCTTATCTGGTTTTAACAGAGGTTAAACCACGTCGAATTTCATCACGAAAAATTTCCGAAGCAATGGGACAAAAAAGAGTTGCTGCTTTCCTCGGAATGCATTCTCTTTCTGGAGCTGACATAACTGGTTCATTTTCTGGTAAATCTAAGATCAATTTCTGGAATAGGTTTGTAGATGCTGATGACAATGTCCTGGAAGCCCTTGCATCACTAGGTAGAACAAAAACAATTATTGGAGAAGAAACGTATCAAGTCCTTGAAGAATACATATGCTCTGTGTACTTGCGAGTGCCCAAAATAAATACTCTACGTGAGAAACGATGGTGTTTCTGTTGTTTGTTTGTTGTTTGTTTGTTTTTTTACGAAAAAGCAAGTATAAGGCATAAGTATGCCACCGACTCAAGCTGCACTACGCCCAGCTATCAGAAGAGCTCATTATCAAGCATTGATTTGGTGGCAATCGGATGTTGCGAACCCTCGTTTACCACCAGTAACAGACTTTGGATGGACTATACTATTTGGAAAGCGTGATCTCCTCTGACACGTCTCTACCGCTGCGTACGCAGCGTAAAAAAGTATTTTTGTTTCAAATCGCGACGTTAAAGGTTAAAAAAGGTATTTTTGTTTAAAATAGCGACGTTAAAGGTTAAAAGGGTATTTTTGTTTAAAATAGCGACGTTAAAGATTTTGAAGGTTTGTTTTATTAGCAAAACACAACGGAAAAAACAGTGACAGCACAATTTCTAAAATACCTTTTTTAACCTTTAACGTCGCTATTTTAAACAAAAATACCTTTTTTAACCTTTAACGTCGCTATTTTAAACAAAAAAACCTTTTTTAACCTTTAACGTCGCTATTTTAAACAAAAATACTCTCTTACGCTGCGTACGCAGCGGAAGAGACGTAGCGGAGGAGATAGCGCTTTCCAAACCAGTATGGCGGCCTACGTACAGTACGTACAGTGACAGCACAATTTACACAGGTAAAAAGACGAAAAACATTAGTAACAGTGAAAAGATCGTAATGCGGTAGCTGAAAATGAATTAGGGACTATCAATTACACATACTGTGAAAAGCTGGAAACATTTTATGCCTTTTTTCTCGGAAAACCGTGTTCGGCATAATTACCATTCATCAAATAAGCCACACGCCCTGTCCTAGGACCTAGGCTAGGCCTATACACTTACTTTTCGAGATATTCGCGTACTGCTGGATGGTCGAGTTTGTGCAACGGAATGTTTGCCATCGTGAACGTTGACACTGTGTCGTCGATAAAGTTATTTCTCTCCACCTTGGCTTTTTTTGCGTTTTCTGGATTGACTTCAAACAACGTGGCTTGTCTTTTATTAGTCGACGCGGCGTCCTGAGCCACGGAATCCTTTTTCCGACGGTGGGAACTAGTTTCTACATGCTTGCTCAGAGTGTCTTTTTTATCCCACTCTAAACGTACATTGCAAATTCCACACATCAGAATGTTCGAATCACTTACGTAAAACTTTTCACTTTTAAACAATTTTGCTCGGTCGTGAATGCTTAGTTTCGCACGTGGCATTCTGAAAACTTCCCGTTCGTCACGTTACAAGTCACAAGTCACAACAAACAACATCAACGAAATCAGAAGGCCTACAACCACAAAGTAGCATTCCGCACTAGTGCTGCGCTCGCACGGAAATATTTGGAAGTAAACCCGGGTCTACCAACAGTACAAGTGGCACAACGCCTAGTCCGCCATTGTGAAATTGAGGAATCTTTGGGGATTTTTTGTTAGTGGGTTTTTGCATGTTTTCATGGTGCACAAGTAGCGCTTGTAGGCGGCAAGATTTAGAATTTCTTAGTACATCGTAATTTACGTATTTTTTTGGACATTTCATCGAAAATTTTCGTGAAGACCAACTTTTGTTTTTAATTTTTAATTATTTAGCGATTTTACTCTCGGAATGACGGAACATCGCATATATAGCGCTATTATCTGTTTTTATCGCATTTTCACGTTTTATCGCACTTTATCGCCGATTCAAATTTGATGAATTTATGGTCCAAAGTACCTAAAACGTCCACAACTGAAAAAAAAAACACAAAAAATAGCATTTCGTATTTATAGCATTTGCGATTTTTACGTATCTCTAACTATAGATGATGAAGAATCGTATGAGCCAGTAATGTGGGACATCCCTTGCAGGCCTGAAGAACTGTTGAATATAGTACGATGTTCTTATGCTAAATCAAAATGTATTGAAATATATTGGAAAAATATATTGAACTTAAATTTTGTTGGATGTCATTTTACTTTAACATAATGCCATGTCATACATTTGTACTCTGCAGTTAAAAAATAACAAAAATATTGGAAATGGCAACATAAAATTATTGTATATTTTGAAGAAATCGGAAGGACACTGGTCTACAAGTTAAATCACTGTCGATATTGGTACTTTTAGTGATAACCATGACCATGAAACAGTTCTCTTATCCATATTGAGACGTTAAATACCTTTAATCTGATATCCCACACGACTATGTGCGGAATTTTAAGAAATAATTATTTCCGCCATTTTGAATCCAATATGGCGGTCAATTTAATGATTTGTTGAAATATATAAGTTAAATATGGAGTTAAAAAGCTAAAAATAATTAACACAATTTCGAATTGTAGAAAAAATGAGAAAAATATTTGATTATATTTACAAAATTTCGACATTTTAACCCCCATCTCTCACCCCTTCCAGTTGCGTGTCCCAGATCCCCACCATCACTTTTCTGAATCAGTACTTCACAAGGAAAAAAATGATACCAATCTCAATACTCTATCACAAAATTGCACACGGGACCCACAAATATCATGATAAGAGAACCCACTATAATGCTTAGGTCGAAAAATGTGAAGATCTGGGTTCGAGTCACAATGAGATTTTAAATTTATGTGTATTGTATTACCACCATATTTGCTACATTTTGTTTGCTCGTATGTACATGTTTATTTTTCATCAGTTCCAATTGCCGTCGGGTACAACTACTCCGTGCATCTTGGCTTCTACAAGTTGTTCAAGATGCAGAAGAAGTGGGATGAGGCCAAGAAGATCTGTGAGAACGATGGCGGCCATCTTCTCGTCGTCGACTCGTCCGAAGAACGTGACATCGTCAGCTCATCGATGAGCGGGCTCCCGACGAAGATCAAGGTAGCTGGTAGTGGTGCATCAAGGAACGGAACCAAGAACGGCAAGGGAGGCAAGTCGGCAACTACCACGTACACAGCCAGCGAAGATCTGCTCGCAGTCTACGTAGGAGTGAGCGACAATGCCGAAGATGGAAAGATGGTGTCAGTCACAAGTAAGTTGAAGGTGAAGGAGGTCAAATTTAATTTGAATAATTTGTAATTTTGTATTTATTTATTATTTGTTATTTAATTTGTAAAAGTAATTTGAAGTATTGCTCGTGTCCTAGAGGGTTGTCGTCATCAGTGTGTGTAAGCTCTGCCTTGTTACAGACGTGCCCCTGGGCCAGGGATGGTGCGACGCTGCCAAGTCCGAGAAGAACAGCCATCAAGAGGAAGTTCAAGAACTGCCTGGCCATTCGACCTGGCACCCTCTGCTTGGTTTAGTTCCCATGTAACTTCAAGCGCAACTTCATCTGTGAGATTGAGCTTTCCAAGGAGGTCGAGGGGGAGAAGTCAGACAAGTCATCCGACTCGGCAACTAAAGCCAGCTTCTTAACAAAATTCTTCGGCTATAGTGTACCGATGTAGTGGAGTGTTCTTATGGGCCATTTATATCATGGAGAACATTTCTCAGAAGTATAGCAACAAACACCAATCAATACCATTTTATTTTGAAAGTTTTCACTTTTGTATGAACTAAAATAAATTAGGCCAAACAATTGTGTATTTGATTTTAACAATTAAAATTTTAAGTACGAAATTAATTGTTTTACTTAACAGCTAAACTCATTCCAATGGTTTGCGTTGCTTTGGACCATTATACTCAATATTTATCCTTCTTTGTGAGAGGAAGGTAGAAAGAAAATGCAGATACAAGTTACGCCTAGAAATATGTAGTTGTTCAAGCAACTCGGACAACAAACTGTAGATGTATAACGCAACTATGGGTAGGCTCTGACGACTCGGCTTACTGACTGAGTGTATATTATGTCTGGCCGTATTACCACTGTCACTGCTGATTTCTACACTTATTTTAGCTGATAATAATATGACGAACATTGCTCTCAAAAGATAAATGAATATAATTATAATTTAATCGTTGTGTGCTGGGTGGTTGGGACTATTTCTCTATAATTTCTTCAAACAAAAGCAATACTCTTGGTTGTCATCAGCACTATACACTTAAGCTATGAGATGAAAGAGGCCGTTTCAAGACCATAAAAAATAAAAACATTATATTATATAAATTCTACAACTGCAATTGCATTTGTGTAAAACCCATATTCATTGAAATGCAAGAACTACATGTTTCACGTTGGACAATGAACTGTGGATCTTTGGTGGAGGATACATTATTTAATAAACTAGCTGTCACGTGTGAGGTTGGAATTTAATAAAAGTATGTCACCGCAAAATAAATGCTATGCTGCGTCATATTTAAACGTGCAGTCTGCAGGTAAAACTTTCCGTATAAAGCACTTCATGTACGCATCGATAACAGTGTAGCCAACATTGTACCTGACAATTGTATATTATTGTTTTTTTAAATTTGAGAATTCTGTCACGGGTGCATTTATGTGTTTGTGTTTTAGACAATACTTTTATTTCAATCACTGTTGATTGACCATGCAGAACGCACGTTTTATATTGATATCATTTTGATTTAAAAACATTTTACCAACTGTATAACCAATGTATACGAGATAAATCTAATCCAGTCGTGAAATATATAATAGCTCACACAATTTAGAGGTATACAACTTGTGTTCGAGTCTGCACAAGGCATGTTTTTAATCAAACCTTGCCCGTCAACATACACATTACACCATCTAGAAATAATTATTATTAGAATAAAAACAAGAAATATCCAGATGAGCCATAAAATATATAATATTAAGCTAAACCTAACAGACTTATTGGATGAGCAAAGCGAATACTTCAATTTCACTGACCCCCAAACAAATTAGCTCGGATGTATATTTTTTGTCTGTTTGTTCGCTTTCTACCGGGCAAACGGCATATTATGCGATCTTGATGAAAATTGGAGGGGACCTTCAAAATCTCTGAACTTAGACCTGTTAGGTTTTTGGGTACAATCGAAGAAATATTTCACATGAATATCGTACTTTTACGATTTTTTCCCCCGATTTTTAGTGCGATATTTTCGTGACATTTGGGCCGATTCTGACCAAACGGGTGGGGCTACAACGTTCATTGGATGAGCGTAGCGAGCGAAGCGATGATTCCATTTCACTACACTGGAGAAAAAAATCCGGATTTTTTTCTGTTTGTATTTTTGTGTGTCTGTTAACACGATTCCGTCTAAACCAATACTCTTATTACGATGAAATTTTGTGGAGGCTTTCGAAATCTTCGAACTTAGAACTGCCACGTTTTTGAGCACAATCGAAAAATTATTTCTCATTAAAATCGCAATTTTACGATTTTTTCGATTAAAAAAAAATTCTTCGACTTATAACATCTACATGTTTTATCCGATTGTAATGATTTTTTCACAGAACCTTTATTTTATGAATAAATATATTCGTGTGAAATTTGAGCGTAATTAAAAAATAATTTCTTATGATAATCGCAATTTTACGATTTTTCGATTTTTAAAATTTCTTCGAAAAAATAACACCTACATGCTTTTTGGATGAGCGTAGCGAGCGAAGCGAAGATTCCATTTCACTACACTTGAGAAAAAAATCTGGAATGTTTTTTTTCTTTTTTTGAATTTTTGTGTGTCTGTTAACACGATTCCGGCTAAACCGGTACTCCGATTGCGATGAAATTTTATGGAGGCTTTCGAAATCTCTGAACATAGAACTGCCACGTTATTGAGCGCAATCGGTAAATTGTTTTTCATAAAAAACGTAATTTTATGATTTTTTCGATTTTTATAAAAATTCTCCGACTTATAACACCTTCATGTTTATCCAATTGTGATGATTTTTTCACAGAACTTTAATTTTATGAATTTATATATCAGTGTTAGATTTGAGCGCAATCGAATAATTATTTCTTATGAAAGTTGCAATTTTACGATTTTTTTATTTAAAAAAAATTACGATTTATTAAAGAATTATGTTAATTTTTTATTTAATTTAATTAAATTTAAAAAAATCTTCGACTAAGTAATGGTTTTTTTACAGAACAACAGAAAATCCGCGTAACGCATGGCAGCTCAACGCACCAATTACGCTCATACAACAACGCGGCGGGACTTAAGCATTTTCCTAGTTTTATTGAGACAAATTTGTTTGTATGACCTAATATTGTTTGTTATCGATACCTACATGTCGCGAGGGAGGCTAAATACTACTGGAATATTTATTCAATTTGTTAACGGCTGTCGACTGTTTATTGAGTCTAAAATAAATAATAAACTTAGTCTCTGACAAGGACTAGAGAAAATATGTTCCAAGTATTTTCGAAAAACCGGGTAGAATCCAAGGCCCCACATCGCCTGCAAGGCAGGATCATAAGCGAATGTAACAACCTTGTACGCTATAAGCATAAAGGTAAATAAATACCGGTTGCAACGAATAACGGGCGTACGGTATAACCCTTCTATGTAAACGTTCTGTCAGGATTCTAGAATGACTTATTGTAGGTAGAGCAGTGTCAGTGGTGGCTACACTGATTACATAATTATCTTGTAGGCCGTGACCGGCCATATTCTGTATGCAGAGGTTGGCAGTTCAGACCAATAAAGCAGTTGTCGGATCAAGCCTAAACATGCAACATGGTGCTCAGAAGTGGTAGCATAGTTTTAAGCCTAATTCCTAACATTTCACACAGTTATTAAGGCAAAATTAAGCACTATGGCTACAGCAACAAATGTGCCAACGCCCGACGCAATGTGCACGGCCGGCGACGTCCAGGAAAACTGGAAATTCTTTAGGTTTTGTTTCGAAAATTTTGCAGTGGCAACTGAACTTAACAAGAAAGGGAATGACATTCAGTGTGCAACCCTGTTAGCAGTGATGGGAAAAGAGTGCCTGCGTGTGTTCCAGAAACTCAAACTGACAACAGAACAGTGCAACACTGTTGCCAAAATCCTGGATGCCCTCCAAGCATATTTCACCCCTAGACTGAACACCACATTTGAACGCTTTGTGTTTGGTTCTGCATGTCAGGGACCGAGCGAGTATTAATGAATATGTAGGCCGTCTTCGGAAACTAGCAGAAACGTGTGCATTTGGTGAGGCTGTGGAAGAATTCATACGAGATCGAATGGTGCTAGGCATTCGGGACAGTGAAATTCAAAAAAAACTTTTGGGGGATAGCGAGCTCACCCTACAACGTGCAATCAACACGTCTTTGTCCAGTGAAATGACCAACAAACAGCCAAGTACAATCAATGCAAATGCATCAGAACTGGAAGTTGTACATTTCACAAAGACAACACAAGGCCCTAACAAAAACAAAGGTAAGCTTAGGCCTAGCCCTAAACCTTGTAAATATTGTGGAGGGAACCATGCTAGGAACAGAGAAGACTGTCCAGCATCAGGTAAAACGTGTAGAAAATGTGAAAAGCTAAATCACTTCAGTCAAGTGTGTATGTCTTCTGGCAAGAGAAAAACTGTTAATGCTGTTGACACAAAAAGCGAAGATAATGACAGTGTGTACAATATTGGCACTATTAATGATTCAGGGAAACGACTTTTAGTCAAACTAAAGTTGAAAGTAGGCTCTAACAAAGCATGCAACATAAAATGCCAACTAGACACAGGAGCCTCGTGCAATGTTATCAGCCTAGAAGATTTCAAAAAGCTAACAGCCAACAATCCAAAGATGCATCACAGCACAAACAAATTAAGATGTTATGGAGGTGAAATATTGCAGCCTTGTGGCAAAGCAAACATAGTGTGCCAGACTACAAAACTCACAAAAGGAAAATTCACTTTCCAAATAGTTGACTTGAAACAGCGGCCACTGCTATCAGCGGATACATGTCAGGCTCTAGGCCTAGTTGAAATCAAAGCTGATCTGTGCGCGGTTGAGAATTTCAGTACAAAGCCCGAGACCTCTCTTAAAGATCGAGTACTACGCGATTATGCAGACGTGTTTGAGGGACTAGGTTGCCTTCAGGAGAAACTTCATTTATCAGTTGACCCTGAAGCTCGTCCAGCACAGCATATGGCCAGGCGAGTAAAATAAATAAATAAATAAATAAAATAAATTTTATTTAGAGTCTACCCACTCAGTTATAGAACTGATTTTCAGTGGGGGACTTTAAATCAAAGCGACCAAGCCAACCCTGCAGGCCCCGAGGCAATCGACGAGTGAGCGATAACCAACCAAAGATCGATATTTTTAAAAGGAAATATAGCAATCAGTGGTATGGATAGTGCGAACACCCGCGAATCAACGCCAGAATCAACAAGGCCGATTCAGAACAACTCTGAAATTTATTATGTGCTTCGTTGCTAGGACGGCTCCAAAGTCACCGTTTACAAACTCCTAAGACAAGAACTGATGGACTGAAGTCCAAATCAGAAGTTAAAAAACTTCTGACTTTAGCGGGAATCGAACCCTGGACCTTCTGCATTGGAAGCAGATACGCTAACCACAAGACCAACAATAGTATCCGTTTCACTGAAAGAGGAGCTGAGTCAGAAACTTAAGGAGTTAGAGGCAAACAATATCATCGCACGAGAGACTGAGCCCAGCCAATGGGTGAGTAACATGATAGTGGTAAAGCGAGGGAAGAAGCTCAGAATATGTATAGACCCGCCTGAGTTGAATGCAGCCCTGCAGCGACCTCAATACCAGTTGCCCAAACTTGAAGAAATGTTGCCTCATTTGTCAAATGCTAAAGTTTCTTCTGTTTTTGATGCAAAATACGGTTTTTGGCAAATATTGCTGGATGAAGAGAGCAGCAAACTAACCACCTTCGCCACACCTTTCGGACGCTATAGATGGCTCCGTTTGCCATTCGGCGTATCGCCGGCTCCGGAAGAGTATCAGCAAAGACTACATGACATCCTCAATGACCTACCGGGCATACTTGTCATAGCAGATGACATAGTGGTATATGGAGTAGGAGAAACGACAGCTGAAGTCCAGATCGATCATGAGAAAAACGTCTATGGCCTACTTAAGCGGTGCCGAGCGACCAACCTCAAGCTCAATAAAGAAAAAAAGCAGATCAAAATGGAAGAAGTCGCCTACATGGGTCATTTGTTTACGAACAAAGGTCTCAAACCAGATCCTGCGAAGATTGCTGCCGTTGCACAAATGTCTAGACCTACAAATGCACAAGAAGTACAACGATTTATTGGCTTTATCACGTACTTGACGAAGTTTCTGCCGCAGCTGTCAACGATTTGCTTCAAGTCGATTGTATCTACTTTAATAAAAATAGGAAACGAAATAAAATCAATACTAGAGCCCAAATAATTAAAATCAATCATTGAATACAAACAACGAGTCATTAATATTACTTTACATGTGGTATTCAACAATTTTGAATTTTATCGCGCTCTTTTCCATTTCTTTTCCGGTTGGTACCGCTGGTAAAACTGGCAGTGGCTGTGGGTCGACGATCGCGTACACACGTTGCCATGGCTGTGATTTTGTCAATGTTGTTTATATTTCATCAATTTTTATTTTAAACAACTATTATTCATCTAGTAAAGTGACCATTTCGTATTTTCATCAACGTTTTGCGCTAGGACCCGGCTCATTTTAATAATCTTTCTAAACGTTACTAGTGCGTGTGTGTTTTAATTTGTTTTTTCGATACGTCAATGTGACGTCCTAGGCTAGACATTTTGTAGGTTATACATCATCTTTCTGATCCAAATGTATATCCTAGGACCAGGTCCATCATTTAGTAATCGTTTTGCGTCAATATATTACTAAAATTACAACATTGTCGTTCTTTACGGTTTGGTTTCGTGTGGTACGTGCGTGTCACAACAAAGCCAGCTGATGGCCTTGGGTTGACGTTGCTCGTTTACCAATGTCACTAGGCCTAGACCTAGCAACATTTCACATCATCCGTAGGCCTACCCGAATCATCCCTTACGTGTTACATTTGATTGCGATTCAGCAAAATCAAAGCTTAAAATGGTGATTCTCGACAGTGTAGTACCTAGTCTCGAGTTGTTTGAGCAGGCCCCGGGCTACGTGCGACTCTTGGGTCTATCGTCTATAACCTAGGCCTAGGGTGCCACTTCATCTTGTGCCAAATTCATCCCCTTTACGTATATATATCTAATAGGGAAATGGCACATTAATAATTTAACCTTAAAATGCTTGTTTTTGGTCTGGCATTGTTTGTACCGGTACTTGTGTGTGCGTGTGCCTAGACATTGTCCTAGGTCTAGCCAGTCTATTATGACCCAATCATTCTGCATCATCTTGTGCCCAATTCATCCCCTTTACGTGTTACATCTAAATGGGAAATGGCACATTAATAATTTAACCTTTAAATGCTTGTTTTTGGTCATAAACTTTCTACACTTGTGTACATGTGAGTGTACCTAGACCTCATTGTCCTAGGTCTAGCCAGTCTAGTATTACCTACATTCTGCATTGATTATGTACTCATTTCATCCCCTTTACGTATATATATATCTAAAAGGGAAATGGCACTCTATTTATTTAACCTTTAAATGTTGAATCTTGGCCAGACATTAGGCCTACTTGGACCTCCTACTTGTGTGTGTATACATCTAGACCTTGTTGTACTAGGCATAGCCAGTCTAGAATGGCCCACCAGTGTTTCATTCCGCATCATCTTGTGCCCATTTCATACCCCTTTACGTATATGTATTTAATTGCGAAATGGCACATAAATAATTTAACCCTAAATTGGTGTTTATTCACATTTCATTGTCGAAACATTTAGGTGATACCTAGACCCATTTCTGACATCCAAGGCACCCTTTTTTCTTCATTCTTATGCATTTCGATACCCAATTTAACCCCTACTTTTATAAATCTAAATTTGAATCGACACTAGATAATTTCTATTCTTAATTAATGTTTCTTAAACGATTCAATACTTGTAACCCAATACAACTTCAAGACTAGGTACTACATTTAAAATAATCTTGTCCACAGGTGTCGTCTCGGAGGCCTAGTGATCAAGATTCTTCTCGTCTCTTCTTCCTCGTTACCATGTTGACCAACAGAGACTTTAGACCTACTAGACTCTGCATGTAGGTACTCGGGTATTGTGCGTAATCAAGACTATTCATGTTTAATAATTTTCATCTAGTCTAGTTTAATTTCTATATACAATTTACAATTTATTTACCTCCCACTCTAGTCTTGTTTGTGTAGGTAAATACCACCATATTACAAGGTGCATGTATTACAAGGTGGTACCTAGGTCCATTTCCGATATCTATATTCCCATGTCTAGTAGGCCCCCCATTTCTTCATTCTTTTGCATTTCGTTACCTAATTCAACCCCTCTTCCTTATGTACGTCTGAATGAGAATCGACACGATATGAATTCTTTTCTAATCTAGTGTTTCTTGACCAGTTTATAATTTGTATCCCGATACAATAAAACTTGAAGGCTGTATACTACATTTGCATTGGTCTTGTCCACAGGTTTAGTCTCGGGCGCCTAGTAATCAAGATTCTTCTCGTCTCTTCTTCCTCGTAACCTTGTTGGCCATCAACTACTATAGGACTACTAGACTCTTTGTATTGTGCGTAAATAGACTATTCATGTTCAATTTGTTATAGTTTAATTTATGTATACACATTTTACAATTTATTTATCCCCTACACTAGTCTTGTTTGTATAGGTCAACACCACCATATTTTGCCCAATATTCAACTTTAATTTAATCTTTAAATTATACCATGCTATATACTTTTTCGGCACGTTTAGATTTACTAATCGGCTGTGATTCAATTACTAAAAAAACTTTTTCATTAAATCTTGTTCAACAATACATTGCAATGATCTACAGTCGATTAAAATATACACAGGTTATTTATTTCAACTTTTATTACATAAATTATCCTCGTAATGTACAATGCAACAGTGGTCAAATTTTGTGTTTTAAACATACATTTTCACTCTCGACATTACAACACGTCTCTTGTTGTCTGCAGGTACACTCTTCCAGATCGTCTTGTTCCGCCTCGTTTCACTCGTCTCCTCGGCAACAAGCGACTCTCGTCGTCCTGTGCAACGACACACAAAGGACAACAACTTTACCTACCACAACCTTCGGTATTCGAGTCCAATGTTCGATTCATCAACTAGGCTTCTTACAAGTCGACCTTTATTGTGTATTAAATTTTTGATGATTTTCAACTAAAAATGTATCTGTACTATACTATACATGCTGCACGGTTCCATCATAAACGTATATAAATATGAATAAATCTGATAATTTAATCATTAAATTCTGTTTATTGAATAAATACTACATAACGTGTACATCTAGGCCACAACATTGGTTACCTACCCATTCTATTGTGGTCTTCATGTTTTCTCGTTTTTACTTTATCAATACACCACATTTCATCCCCCTTACGTATATATATTTAAATGCTGAACGACCAACTAGTTATATTAGCTCAACAACCTAGTTTTATAGTTTTCCATCGCAGTACGTGCTCTAAAACTACTTTTGGCGAGAAAAACGACACCGTCGCGGAATAGTCGTGTAGGAGCGTGGGTCCAGGGGCGGCAGCCCGGCCGGGGTTTGGGGGCGGGGCCCCCCATTACGTAAACCAATCTTGCAACTAAACACATAGTCGTCTTTCAACAACACACGAGTCTATTTTTCTTCAAGTTTGTGATTCAACAACAACTTTCTTTACAAATGCGGCCCCAAACACACACCGTTTACAAATTCCCAAATACAAAAATAGTTTAAAAAAATATTTCTAATAGCTAGGTGGGGCAAAAACTATTATTTAACCCCAATGTGTAAATAAAAAAAAAATAAAATTAAATTTAGTTTCCCTACCCCTCGGTTTTATAAACTATTTTCAGGGGGGGAGACAAAAAAATAAAAGCGCCCCAACCCAACCTTGTGGGCCCGACGAAAATCAAACGAGTGGGGTTGGGAAAACCAACCGGGGAGATTAATATTTTAATAAAAAAATGTAGCAATTTTGTTATGGGGAGTGAAAACACCCGCGGATCAAGGGAAAATTTCAAAAAGGGCCGATTAAAAACAACCCCCTGAATAAATCAGGTGCTTTTTTGCCAGTACGGCTCCAAAGTCCCTTTAAAAAAAATTTCCCAAGCCCAAAAACTGATGGACTCGATTTTCAAATTCAAAAGAAAAAAAACCTTTGACTTGAGCGTTGAATGGCCCCCCGGGGCCCTTTTTGCATTGAAGCAGAAAACGCTTAAAACAAGCCCAAACGAGCCACAAAAACCAAATTTCCAAATCCAAATCCTGGAGGCCCTCCAAGCATATTTCACCCCCAAAGACTGAACCCCATTTAAACGCTTTGTGTTTGGTTTCTGCATGTCAGGGACCGAGCGAGTATTAAAAAAATTGTGGGCCGTTTTTGGGAAACTAGCGAAACGTGTGCTTTTTGGTGAGGCTTTTGGGAAAGAATTCATACAGATGGGAATGGTGTTTAGGCATTCGGGACAGTGAATTAAAAAAAAACTTTTGGGGGTTTAGCGAGCTCCCCCTACAACGTGAAAATCAACCGTTTTTTTCAAGTGAAATGACCAACAAACAGAAAGTACAATCAATGCAAATGCTCAAACGGGAAGTTGAAAATTTTTCAAAAAGAAAACCCCAAGGCCCTACAAAAAAAAAGGGGGTAACCGGGGCCTCCCCCTTAAACCCTTTTGTAAATATTGGGGAAGGGACCTTTCTAGGAAATAGAACCCTGTCCGCATCATTAAAACCTGTGTAGAAAATGGGGAAAAAAGCTAAATCACTTCGTAAAGTGTGTATGTTTTTCGGAAAAGAGAAAAAACTGTTTAATTTGCTTTTTGCACAAAAACCCAAAGATAATGACAGTGTGTACAATTGGCCTATTAATATTCGGGAAAACGATTTTTAAAGTCAAAACCTAAAGTTGAAAGTAGGCTCTAAAAAATCATGCAACATAAAAACCAAACTAGACCGGGAGCCTCGTGCAATGTTTTTAAAGCCCCTAAAGATTTAAAAAAGTTAACACCAAACCACCCAAAATGAAACACAGCAACAAAAAAATTAAGATTTATGGGGGTTGAAATTTGAAACCCATTGTGGAAAAGCAAACATAGTGTGCCGACTCAAAACTCAAAAAAAGGAAAAATTCATTTTCCCAAAAATGGGTTGATTTTGAAATAGCCCCCCGGGGGGACTGTTATCAGCGGATACTTTGCCCGGGCTCTAGCCTATTTTTGAAATAAAAGCTGACCTGGGGGGCGGGGTTTGGGGAATTTTCCCTAAAAACCCTTTGAGCCCTCTCTTAAAGTTTCCGAGTACTCCCGGGGATTAGGGCAGACGTGTTTGGGGACTAGGTTGCCTTCAGGAAAACTTCTTTTAAACCCGGTTACCCTTTGAAAAACTCCCGCACAGCATTGGCCGGGGAAAGGACCCGTTTCACTGAAAGAGGAGCTGGGGTCAAAACAAAGGTTGGGGGAAACCCAACATCATCGCCCGAAAGGCCCTGACCCACCCAAATTGGGTTGAGAAACATGATTTTTGAAAAAGCGAGGGAAGGCTCGAATAGGGTATAGACCCCCCGAGTTGAATGCAGCCCTGCAGCGCCCTCAATCCAGTGGCCCAATTTGAAAAATTTTTGCCTCTTTTTGTCCAAATGCAAAAAGTTTTCTTCTTTTTTTATGAAAAAGGGACTTTTTTTTGGCAAATATTGCTGGATAAAAGAGAGCAGCAAACAAACCCACCTTCGCCACCCCTTTTTCGGACGCTATAGATGGTTTCCTTTTTGGCCTTTCCCGGGCGTACCCGGGGGGCTCCGGAAGAGTACAGAAAAGACTACATAAAACTCCTCATGACCTACCACCCATATTGTAAAGGGGCAAAAGGACTTATTTGGTAAAAAGGAGGGGAAAACCAAACAGCTAAAGTCCGATCGTCATGAAAAAACCCCTATGGCCTACTTAAGGTGCCGAGCGAAAACTAAAAGGCTAAAATAAAAAAAAAAAACAGATCAATATGGAGAATTTCGCCAAACAAAGGGGGTTCCTTTGTTTACGAAAAAGGGTTCTCAAACAGTCCTGAAAAGATTGCTGCCGTGCACAAATGTTCCTATAAAAAAAAACAAATGCACAAAAAGTAAAACGATTTATTGGTTTAAAATCACTACTTGCGAAGTTTCGCCCCCGGGGCGGGCAACGATTTGCGAACCACTACGACGCCCTAATTGAAAGGACGCAATCGGGGAAAGTGGAAATCTAAACAAGAATCAGCGTTAAAACCAAAAAAATTCAGCTGGAAACCCAACCCCCCCTGTTCAAAAAGTACTCAATGTAAAACACCCGGGGGGCAAAATTTACATTGTTTTTCTGGGTTGGGTTGGATTTGGCTCTGAAAAAAATTCCATCATGGTAGACACCCAAATCGCTTTTTGCATCCGGGGCTTTTCAAAAACCGAACAACGTTATGCACAGATTAAAAAGGGAGTTTTTAGCGATAGTTTTCTCCTTTTGAAATTGATCAATACATATT
Organism: Sweltsa coloradensis; assembly: GCA_024449915.1. NCBI lineage: Eukaryota > Metazoa > Arthropoda > Insecta > Plecoptera > Chloroperlidae > Sweltsa > Sweltsa coloradensis. The sequence goes on from JAMZAV010003364.1 coordinate 15,970, forward strand.
TGGCAAAAAAGGGGGTTTTTTGTTAAATCAGTCAAAAAGCCCCTTTGGAGGTTATCTTCAAAAAACCTCTCTCACACCCCCAAAAACAATTTCAGCGTATGCATTTTGCGTTTTTTAAAAAAAAAAAACCCAAAAGGTACAAACCTTTTAAAGTTCGGGTAAAAACCGGAAAAGGGAAAAATGTACATAGCCGACTTATTTTTCTCGATCCTACCTTCCAAATAACAAACCATTCAAGAAAAAAGCCAATCTCATTTTTAACTCTACCGCGAACAAGAAGTCTACAGCGAAAATTTGGCAGATCAAAATGACAGAACATCTTCCCCAAAGTCACAAAGGGGCAAAACCCGCGGCAAATCCCGAATGTTTCAGCTAAACGAAAACTCTCCAGACTCTCAAAACTGTGATCATGAAAAGGGTTTGGCCCTCAACACGTGACCAAGCTCCAATTATCATCCCGACTATTGGAACTACCGGAAGAACTAGTGTGGGAGAACGGGGTTGTCCCCCCCGAGGATGAGGAAATTTTCAATTTTCCCAAGCTTTAAAGCCCCCGAGTGTTTAAAAAGAAAATTTACTCCAGTCATAAACGGACCAGAAGCGTGGGCCCACGAAAGGCTAAAGATACCCCTCTATTGGCCTCCCGGTTTTGCCAAAAAATCAGAGAAAAGGTTAAGCAATTCAGTCTTTAATGGTTTGGCTGACAAAACAAGAAAAAAAAAACGATGCAAACACATGCTTTTCTTTCCCAAAATTGCCCTTGGGAAACCAAATCGCAAAGGGGCCTTTTCACATTAAAGGGAAAAGCTCTATTTGGGCCCCGGTCGACTATTACTCGGGTTTTTTGGGAAACTTGACAATTAAAAGGGAACACCCAAACCAAACTCCCCATCGATGTAGCTAAGAAAAAATTCAATTTGACACGGGATAAAATGAGATACTTGTCCCCAGACAATGGCCCCCCCATTTTGTATTTTTTTGTTTAAGGAAATTTTGCCTCCGGTTGGGGGGTTTTTGAACCATTGGGACCATCTCACCTCGACCAGCCAGTCAAACGGTTAAAATGGAAGCGACATTTAAAAATTGCTAAGAAGATCTTGAAGAAAAAAAAAACAAGATGACACGCGGGACCCCCTGGAAGGCCATTCTTTCCCGGAGAAAAACACCCCTACCCAAAATATGGGCCCCCAGGGCAAATACAAAGTCTCATGTCCCCAAAAAAAGCGAACGTTAATTGCCAATCAAACCAAAAAACTTTTAAAACCCTTAAGTTGAAGATGGAGTCGGGAAGATAAAACTCGAAAGCAAAAAATTAAGCAATCCTTTTTAAAGTCCCATCCAAAGAATACCCTGACCTGGGAAATAAAGGGGCCCGGACATAACCCGAGACCCAAAACCCAAATGGCAAGACCCCGAGATGGGGGCCAAGGAGTAGTCCCCAGAGAAATTTTCTTCCCCCAACAACTGGTTTAAAGCCAACCAATAAACTCCCGCCGAACCCCCCCGGGGGTTTCTACAAAAGACTTCCGGAACCCGGGGATTTCACGAGAGGCCCCCCGGGAAAACACTAAACACGGTTAAGCCTTAAAGGACTCCAAAAAAGCGAGAAAGTAACCTACCAGATTTGGGGTGCGGGTAGAAACCCCTTTCTGGGAAAGGAAACCAACGCCAATTCCCTGTCGCCCCCAAAAAAGCCCAGGGAGCTCCGATCCATTTCAAGACACGGTCATTGAGGGAGTTTAAATTTCCGGTAAAGTTGTCGGCTAACTCAGGTTAATTCTATCAAAAGTATGCATAAATTTTAAGTGATTTTATCTTTCAGTTATTAATCAAACAAACTCAATTACTCCCAAATTTTCTGTGTTTCTCGATTTTAAAATTAATGTCAACGGAACAATTATTAATCTTTAAAACTTTATCTGTGTGTTTTTTAACAAAAAAGCTCTTACTCCTCAAAACCCAAATTAAAATCATAAAAAAATATACTTATAGGGCCAAATGAAAAGAATTTTTCAAAATTTATCTTTGTATCTGTGTATGTTATCCTAAGGGTTTGTTAGGTTTGTTTTAAAAAAACTTTCTGGAGGTGAGTTGGGAAGAAATGATAGATCCCCTATGCTTCAAAAAGTTTAGATAAAATAAGATAAGATTTATTTACAGGAAAACAAATAATACATTGTAAGTAAAACAAAAACAATCAAAAAAATTGTGTAGGCCTAGGGCCCCAGGCCCGTTCCCACCCCTTCTGGAAAATTTAACCAAATTTAAATTACAATCGCTTTCGAAAAATTGCCCGTCTTTTTAGTTTCCAATTTTTTTTGCCCCACTAAACTTGGGTCTTTTTTGGGCTTTCCTTTTATTTGATTAAAAAGTAAAAAACGTAAATGTTTTGTAGGAAAAAACAAGTAGTGCGGGTCGTAATGTCACAACCGGGGAATGTTTTTTTTTTACAAAAAAAAGTGACAAAACGCGCTCAAAAAATTACGTCCCCCGTTTTGCTTTGGGAAAAATAAAAAAATTTCCCTTTCCCTTTTTGTCCCCCTCCGAAAGCCCCCGCTCAGAGGCCGAGCGCTCCGACTACGCGCGCTTTTTAGGCTTCTTTTCGGGGACTAAATACGACGCGTCGATAAGGAAGTTTTCGGGAAGCTCGTTTTTTAAAAATGGGGGTATTTTTTTTAAAAACCCTAACATTCCCGGGATATTAGGTTTGTTTGGTTTACCTAGTGTAGTGTAACTTGTTTAGTTTTAAAAGGGGTAAAGGCCCCTTTAAATCAAATTTTCAAATACACTTTACCCAGGATAAAAACCCCCCGTTTTTTTAAAACTACAAATCTACACTAATTTTGTTTAATCGAAAAATGTCAAAAATAAAAAACATAATAAAACAACCCAAAAATTTCTTTGAAGGCACTAAAAAAGATCAAAATGAAAAAAATGTGTCCCATCTAACGATGAAAAGCTTTTGGAAAAATAAAACCCTTTAATGTGCTTATCCCAAGTAAAGGGTTTGAGTACCCTACCTTTGCCCTTTATAAAAAAAACAAAAGGGGCCCCATAATAAATACTCCGAAACCTTTTTTTAAATACTTTAAATTTTAGACTTAATTGATTTTAGGAAATTCGGTTGTCAAGGAAAAAAATGGTTTAATCATCATGTTTTTTTAACTGTTTCTCTTCAAAAGTTGGGGCCTAAAAATTTTTCTACACCCACACTCCCCACACCAAACCCCCCAGAGCCGTGTAGAAAACTACACCTTTAAAACCCACACGAAGTCAAACCAAAAGGCTACACTTTCAAAAACACTTAAAACCAAAACCGCTTTTTTAGACATTTTGAGCCTACACTAGTGGTGTAAAAATTCGTGTTTGCCAAACCCCAAAAACCCCCATTATGACAAAAGTTTCGGCCCTCGGCGTTCTGGCGATTCCTCTGAATAAACCCCATTCTTAGGAATCGGAACGGGGCATCCCTAGTTTTCAAGACCCGTGGGGCCCACTAAAAAAAATAATAAAATTTTTTAAATGAATCTCCAAAAATTTAATACCTTTAAATATGTAAAGGAAAACTTCGAATTTGAATTCAAAATGTGCTACTTTCACACCCCACTCTAAAAAAATAGTTTTGGTTTTTGTGACAAAAATGTTTTGCCATGGGGTACAAACCCCAAACCCAAAATCATGATGGCCCAAAAAATGAAAATCAAAATGTAATATAAATAGCTTCTCGAAACAAATTTCATACCTTTCCCCCCCGGGGGGGGGGGGGGGGGGGGGGGTTAACTGGCTCTGGCTAGTAGGGTTTTTATTCTCTAGTAAGGGCCTTGTTGTTAGGCCTAAAGGGTTTAAAATAATAGTGTTCAAATGTTTTTGTTTTCTTTCTTTTTTTATCATCCAATACACTACTTTATTTTTTCAAGAATTTAAGATTCCCCAAATTTTTGAAATTTTTTCAGGATTGTGCAAACCTTTAATTTTTAAACCGGGACCAAACTTGTTTTATGGTTTGGGGTCGCGAAATGCAAAATGAAACCCTTTAAAAATAAAACCTTCCCCAACTACGTTTCCGAAAGTTTTTTGCTCAAAAAAAACTTAAACTCCCAACTGTATCAATATTATGCAAATTAGGGCCATTTCAGTTTTATTTTGAAAAATGTTTTTTTTTAAAATCTGTGACCCAAATGTATCTCTGTGCAGTCCCATTTTCAAATTGGGGTGCGAAGGAAAAATTTAAAAAAAGAAGGCTAAAATCTGGAGGAGGCGGCCCAAAGGATCAAGATCCCCGCGGGAAACCCTTTCCGCCCAAAGGGCCCCAAGTAAAGGGTGTTTTTTTGGGGTGAAATTTTTTTCTTTTAAGACATAAAATATTTACTAGGGAAAAAGCCGGGCTCCCCAAATTGTCCTATTTTCCTATTTTTCCTAATATTCAGAGGGGGGTGTATAAATTTATATAATTCCTATTTTTTCCCCTTGTTTCCCATATTTTTTTTTGCATGGCGTATCCAGGAATTTTATAAAGGGGGGGGGGGGGGGGGTTTTCCAAATTTTTTCCCAAAAAGATGTGCCGAATGCTAATGGGGGGTCCCGGGGGGCCCCCCGGGAAAAATTTTTCTTCCCGGGCATTTTGGTGAAAATCTGTCGTTTTTAAAACCCCCAATAAACCCCTTTTTTTTAAACTACTCAAATCCTTTTTTAATCCAAAAGTTTTTTTATTTTAAAAGGTAATTTTTTGGGGAAAATCGGTTTTATTTTTAAAAGCACCAACCCAAATTTTTATCCCACTAAAAACCCCGTTTTTTTAAAACAAAAGGTTTCCCTTTCAAGGGAATTTTTGGGGAAAACCCCTTTTTGTTTTTTAAAACAACCAAAATTTTTTTTTACAGGGCCCCCCAAAAACCTGTTTTTTAATCCAAAAATTTTCTATTTCAAAGGTAATTCTGGGTGAAAATCCCGTGCGTTTTTTAAAAACCCCTCAAAAAAAAACCCAACCCTTTTTACTACTAAAAAACCTCTTTTTGTAATTTTATTTTTTTTTATTTTCTCCCCCAAAACCCCTTTTTTTTTTCAAAAGGGGGGGGGTTTTGTCCCCCCCTCTCCCCCCCCCTTTGGGTTTTTAACGCCCCTGTTTTTTTTTTCAATTTTTTTTAAAAAATTGAAAAATAAAAGGGGGTTGGGGTTTTTTTTTTATGAAAAAAAAGGGCCTAAAAGTAAAAAATTTTCAGTAAAAAAAAACTTTTCAAATTAAATTTTCTAAAATACTAAAATGGGGCCCCTTTAAGGGTCCCTGGGGGGATAGGCGGGGGAAAAAAAAAAAAAAAGTTCAAACAACCCCAAACCCCAAAAAGTGGTTTTTTACCCCCTTGGGGGCCTAAAAAAAAAGGCCATTAAAATTAATGGGTTTGGGGATAATTAAAAATTTCTAGTTTTTTGCCCCAAATTTCACAAATCTTGGGACAACCCCTTGGGCTGTGAAAAAAACAATTAACATTTATTTTTTTATAAAGGCGATATAAAAATTTTGAATTTAAAGACGACTTGTTCTAACGCCCTATGGCCTAACAATGTACTTTGAGTCTTACCTGTTAATATATTTCCATTTGGATTGGTGCACAATGTCAAGAAACGATGTGTCTGTCTCATCTAGGTTCCACATTTCCAAATTTTTTATCGGAACTGATAGATATTAAATACGGCGTCAACTAACACGCATTAGACGGTTTGAAACGTTTGACCACATATTTCACTATGAATTACTGACGAACACGCAAATCTGATGGCATCAACATTTAGAGCTGACTTTTATCTTTAATTTGAGCACAAGAAACACTTCCTACGTACAACCATGCCAATTATATCGATTTTTTTTCTTCATCTGTACATAGCTCCATGCTACAGTCCGGCGACTTCTTCAACACTTGAACTGATACGACTCTGCTGTGATGATTGCGAATTGCTTGGACGCGCATTGATACATTTTTTTGCCGCGATAGCCTAAAGGAGGGGAGGGCGGCTGGCCGTGGTGCCTCGGTTTCGTCTCGACTCCCGCAGCTATCGTGTTCAAACGGGAGACAACGAGCCACCAACTAAACATAATAATGAATGATCCATAGATTTGTAATTGTTCACATCTATATGCAGTTGAAGGCTTGGTTCAACGGTTATACAAGATCTGGTCCAATTTTTTGTTTCATTTCCTCTTATGATGAATATACAAACTCAGTATAAGATAGAAACGAAAAAGGGTTATTACTAAATTAGTGTTTATGTTATAAAACTAGCGATCGTAAAGTAAACTTTGAATATCTAACTCCGAGCTATCTGGCAAAATAAATTAAACAGTTCTCAAGTACATATGACTATTGGCTATAATTAGGGCTCCCATAATACAAAAACCCAAAAACGGGACAACTATTTTAGGGGACCAGCACGGGGGGTTTGGGGGGAGCCCCCCAACTACAGCGCCGCAGGCGAAAATTTTGAAAATAAGGTTTTTAGAGTGTGTTTGGTGCGTTCTAGAAAAAATAAGTGGTCTGAATGCGATACCAAATTAATGCATTTTTTTTAGAAGTAAAAACTATAAAACTACAAAAAAAAATAATGGGGTAGTGACGATAGATCATGTTACAACCATTGAAATGCATCATTACGTTCGCGATCACGTCCAAGAGCAATGGAAAATTGTCGAAATTGTTGGTCATTGCTCTTCTGAAGTGGGGGGGGGGGGGGTGTCACGGCAAAAAGTGGGGATAATTTCTCCCATCCCCCCCCCCTTCCTACGCGCCTTTTCCCGAAAATGTTGACGTTGAAACGAAAATTAGGAGATATATTTAAGTCACAACATACTGTACACTCAACAATCCCTTCAATATTCTTGTTACTTTTTCGCAAAAAAGGAAAATCTGTCTATAGTTTATCGGTAAAATGACACTTTCTCCTGACTGTTGGCAGCCTGGATCTTGACCTTGACTTCTTGAATCTTTATAGTTCGTTTTTGGTGAGTGGTTGGTTACTGGCCATGGTCGGGGTGAAGAGTTGCATTGCAGGCGCGGCGATTCAAATGCTAGACCGTAAAAATAGCACGGTCGTTCGCCATTCTAAAAAACGGGACAATTAGGCGTCCCGACTACAAGTAGCCGGGACACCGGGACACCACCTCAAAAAAGGGACTGTCCCGGCTAAAACGGTACGAATGGGAGCCCTAGCTATAATACACACGGGCACAGTCTTTTCCAGACACTTTCAGGGACGCGTCGAGGAAGGTTGATCTGCTAAGCTTTCTCAAATCTCAATGGTTATTGGTTATACAGTAAAATATATGCTATTTAACACGTTTGTAAAAATGTAAAAATTGTGTGTAAAGATGTTCAAAACAGTGGCGTTAAAAACCGTGTGAAGTCATGACACAGAAGAGGAAGAAAGTAAAATATCGTAAGGACAACATTCGAAAGTTAAATCAGAAACGGTAAGTACAAGCTACAAGTAGTCATACAATAAGTTTATTATTAATAATATGTTTGTTCCTATGTCTAAACGGTGTCTAAGGTTTTACTTTTATTTGGGTCACACTTGCATACAATTTGTAACTTTGTTTGTATGTCGATAGTATTGTGGTCTTGTAGACCTACACTTTATGTGGGTATTTCCCCCCCCCCCCCCCTAAAATACAACATAACTTCGGATGCAGTTATTATTAACGAGGACTCATGAATTCAGAAATACATCAATTTTGTGATAAGGATATTTGATCGAATAAGGTAATGTAGCCTGTGCGCACAATGCAATTTGCCATCTTTAAAATATAAAGGCATTCCACTACATTTACAACAATTTCGTCAGACAATGATGAATATATAATATTGTTTTCTTCTTGTCGTTTCATTTTATTGTTAATTTGCATAACCATAAAAATTATAGTTTTAAATAGGGGTTTCAAATACATATTTTGTTATTTGTCCCAGAGCTCTGCATTATTTAAAAAAAAAAAACTTTCGAGATGTTAAAAATAATTTGGTATATTTGGAATCAAATTATAACATTTTTCAATGTCATTAGTCGGGAAACACTTCCGTAGGAGTAATTGGTTTTATGGAAATCAATCCAGAAACTAAAAAATCCATCTCAGCGGGTATCGAATCCCGGTCTCCCGATTGCCGGTCGAGTGCTTTACCCGTAAGCTACTGGATTGTTGGTGCATTGTAGATCTGAATAGTTAGTTTGGGAACTATACTGATTTAGAGTCTATCCACTTCGTCACAATGTCGTACTCATAACCGATATTTCACACACAAAAGCCCTAGTTTCGCAAGGCCCCTCACCCCACTAGCCAATCATTGTCAATTTCTGGTTCTGGATATTTTACTGCTTGCAATGTTTGTTTCATTTTACCATATATCAAAAAGAAGCTTGCCCCCGTCCCCCGTCCCCCGTCCCCTATAAGTCAAGGTTAGATTCGCATAATAATTATAATAATTTTACAACGACGATAACACCACTACGTACGAGCGAACAGTGGCGAACCAAAGATCGTCTCATCATTTCTTAGTAGACATTCAATTATTTTTAATGCATTATAACTAAGGCATGTATCCTCCTCCAGAATTGCGGCTTATCCCGATATGTCATAAATAACCAAAATGACTATTCACTTTGCGAGTGTTCAAGTCTACAAATATAATTACGTTTGTTGTATGATGGTCTACACAATTTTGTATGATTTTTTAGAACATGAATAATATATAATATAAAAAAACACAAACAAATCTTTAGTTACGGCATACACCCATACATCCCATCACAATTTAGGGGTGGAGTGGAGGGTTTAGACGGCTAGAAAACAAAAACTAATAACTTCCCGTGCAAAATGTCAAAAGAGTAGATTAAAAAACTGCATATTATATTATCTTCATCTAATATTATTATTTCTGTGTACAGTTGGGGAATAAAAAATGGTGCTAAAAAGGCAAACCCAGTCCAACAAAATGACGAACCAAGTACCTCTGAACACTGTGAGAACGTAAGTCCGTTTATTATTTGTTATATACTATGCATAACAAATTACGTTACGTTCGGTTATGTACATGTTTATCTAAAGGCGAATTCAAAAGTCATATCGTTTTAATCGTATTATTCGGTTATTCCTAAATAATATTCCCATTGAATTTTGAGTTTGATACAATACCGCAGGGAATACATCTGCGGTGGCTCGTAGGTGTGTTGTGTGGGGCATTGATCTGAACTCTGAAGTGAATTGAACCAAGGGACCTAGAGGCGAATCTCGGAAAGGCATCGTATCGTATTTGAACAATAATTATTATTCTAAACAACATTTAACCACTGTCGCAACTTTCAATCCCTGGCTTACGTTTTGCATCAATATGAAAACAATCCAGCGTAATAGGGCAGCCAAATATTCGTTTAAAGATGCTTCTTTCAAAAGGAGTGATTAAAATAGATTCAAATAAATTCGATGCGATTAAAAACAAAACAAACAACAAACATCAGAGCTTTTTACGGCCATGCTATATAGAATGATACGTCCATGAACCAACAGGTTTACTGCTATGATGATGATTTTTATTTCTTGACGTCAAACTAATGCACTAAGTCTATTTGAGACAAGAAGTGGTGAGGTGATAGATGAGGATGAAGAACGATTAAAAACACGCATTTGCAGGATTCGAACCCACGACCTTGTAAAGCCATACGCTTCGGACCAGCGCCCTAATCGTATGTACCACCGCGGACGGTATGGTTTATTTCATCAAAGTTGAGTTTATTGGATGAGCGTAGCGAGCGAAGCGAAGATTCCATTTCCCTACACTGGAGAAAAAATCCGAAATGTTTTTTTTTTGTATTTTTGTGTGTCTGTTAACACGATTCCGGCTAAACCAATACTCTAATTGCAATAAAATTTTATTTAGGCCTTCGAAATCTCTGAACTTAGAGCTGCCACGTTTTTGAGCGTGATCGAAAAATTATTTCTAAAAATATCGCAATTTTACGATTTTTTAATTTTTTTAATTTCTTCGACTTATAACAGTGACATGCGGCATGCCTTATCCGATTTAATTATTTTTTTCACAGAACCTTAATTTTATGAATTAATATACTCGTGTGAAATTTGAGCGTAATCCAAAAATTATTTCTCATGAAAATCGCAATTTTACGCTTTTTATTCGTTTTAAACAATTACGCTCATCCAACAACGCGCCTGAAAAAGCGTTTGCGAAGCTTTCTAGTAATTACACAGTCAGAGGTTTCGAGTGCCCCGCACTAATTTGGTTGTCAAGTGTTCAAATAGAAGTCAGAAATTGTGTATTTAAAAGCAGTGAATTGGGGTTGATTCTTTAAAGTATACTATTTTGTTACATTCGGCTCTGGTCTTCAAATCAAATATATCTAGAACTGATCTAGAGTTTGGCTGAGCTCGATATCTTTAAAATAACTGTTTAGACATAATATAATAATTTGTATTGTGTTGTATACCATGTCGCCGATAGAGGCAGTGTTGTTTTGTTACCACACACAATAAAGTTGCTCCTTGGACACAGGCCAAGACTTGAGGAAGAAATCAATTGTTTAATAAAGAAATATTCAAGAAAAACTTAGTGTTTGTTCGAAGATACAAAGGAAACAGCTGCATTTTGTAATATTGATTTACATAATAAATTACAAAAATTACGTGATAAATTCCTATCTAGCTCAGCTCAGTTCAGCTCAGATAAACAGTTATTCGCAAAGTAATCTTCTATTTCATTCTGTCAGCGTGGCCACAACTGAAAGTTCACAATTCGATGCAGAGATTGTACCAGAAAATGGTGATCTTCGAAGGTTATTTATTTTTCATACACACTAAATTCAAAATATAATTATCCTTTATTGGAAAATTACGGAATTACCAAACAATACACTATATATTATTATTTTCAGGGCATTATTGGAAGATATAATTTTTATCGAGAAGGTGAAAGTTTTGTCTCTTGTCGACTCTGTTCCTCTAGTTCAGTCAGGAGGCGAAAATTACAATAAGGTAAGTTAATGTATATTTAATGATATTGCATACTTAAAATTTTAAAAGAGGTAATATGTAATGTAATATGTAATATACATTTAAATTGATGTTTCAGGTTCAGAACCAGTTACACGACGTGACAAAGAGAAGCACTTGTTACTTTACTGTATACACAAAAAAGAATATTATGGTCGACAAATAGATCGTGATGACCAATTCTGGGATATGCATGTAAAGGAACCACTTGAAAAATTCTATTTAAATTGTCTTCTACCCGAACTTATTGACTCCCGTCATAAAAGAGGCTTGCCAATCCGAGATCCACCATATATCTTGGAAGCTCAATTAAATAAGAAAAAGCGCCAAGATGACACAGCAGCGAAGAAGACTAATAAGGAGATAACACTCATTTCAAAAACAGTAATGCACACCCCAAAGAAAATAATGAAGTCGAGTAAACAGGGAAAGAGAACAGTGGAAACCTCCGATGAAGACGATAACTAACTTTGTTATTCATTAACAATCTCAAGGAAGTTCCGATTTTCAAGTAGTGATATTCAACAATAATAATAATAATAATAATTTATTAATAAGTATAATATTAATATTAATTACATTTACGCGTTTCTGTCCGTGTATGGTATCATGTGGTGTGGTTAGGGTAAAATAATGTGTATGATGTTCACTAGGTGCATATTAGAAGTTTCCCCCCCCCCCCCCCGCAATGATTTGTTGATTGATGCCACAAATTATTTAGGCTAGGGAAGGCTATGGACTATTGTTTATAAAAACGTGTACAATTTTGTATCACTGAACATGCCATTTGTACACTGCCTATACAGGGCATCCATTACCAGATTTACGACATAAGTGTGTGTTTTTTAAGTTATAATATTTTCACATTTTTACTTTCAGTTTTTGGGTTATTTCGTCGCGTAGCGAGTTAACATTTTGTGTACGTCTACGTACCTCGACGTTTCGTTGGTTACATCTGTGGAGTGGGTAATATTCATAACTTCACGAATGTTTTCATGTGACAAGGCGAATAACCCGAAACGCAGACAACAATGATTTTATATAATATTGCCGTATAGTATAGTATTGTATAGTAGGCTTATAGTATTATCTAAACATATCTAGACAAAACTATAATAATGATGGCAACGAAATCCTCGTATATAATACTCATGCGTCTCGATTAGCATAATTGTATTATTGAGACGTAAAGCAATAAACACCACTACACCAGTACATTCCGAGTAATTATTTTATTTATCTATTCTGGCTATGATATGGCCATGTGTTTTATTGTTATAAGGTGTATAAAGCTATATTATATTAGTGTTGTGGTTCCCAAACGTTTATATAAACTGTATCCTATTTCCATCTAAAAAATATAGCAGACACCCGAACGAAATTTGTAATCCAATTTTGTTATTTGGACTTTACTTCTAATCTAAAAGCTAATGATTTTGCTTTTCGGGTTGGCTTTATCATGATCACGGAAAAATATCGATTTTTTTAGCCCCTCCGCGTTTGTTCGTACATCGCATATCTGTGTGTGGAAGTATTGAGTGACGCAAGTCTGTAGTTATCGCCAGACTCTGCATTCATCTGTCGCCGATTAGCACCGCGGAGGGGAGGGTGGGGTGGGTAGGCGCAAGTGTTTGGCCGCTAAGACAGCGACGAGCTGAGTTGGTGTAGGTCAGTTCTCAAAAACCATTAGGTCGACAATCGCTTGAATTCCCGCATGTGTTATATTAGTACTATGGCATTAATGAATACATTGATTTTCCGCGAAAACATTATTTCTAAAACTACAAGTTGTTCAGCTCTTTATTATTTCACTAGACCATGGTATTTACTGAAAAATAATAAACACAAATCTAATTATTAGCACTGAACTATTTTCTTAGCGCGTGGTTTAGGCTCGGATGATTACACCAGTTTTATAAGTCACGTGATGCAGGAGCCTTAATATATAAATAAATTGCAGCCTTACAAACTCCTGATGATTAGTTCAGATCAATGACATACAATTAATATGCTAGACTCTCAGTGTGGCCGTGGGGAGCGTGCCAGTTAGAAGCCATCATAAAAGGAGAAAACAGCCACGTGGGCGCCCGCAGGAGGGAGCAAGGGGGAACACTGCCCCGAGCAAGCAGAAGTGCTAATTTACCTTCATTTGATTTGAAGATTTATGATAAAACTTGTAGTATTTAAAATGTGCATGGAAAGTACATTTCTTTACTGATGAACGTTTGTTAAATTTAATGGTTGCCAATTTTCTGCGAGATAGGTAGGCCTAGCTTATTGTGTCTTTTACCTGCAATAGTTCGTCTTGAGTTTTGAAAAGAATACCACTCCATCGAATAATGCGACTTTTGACTATCACAATAAAAGGCTGCAAAGATGTGAGGGCAAAGATGTGAGGTGGGGTAAAGTCAGATTATCTCAGTGGACAAAAAAAGCTAATAACCGTCCAACTCAATGTTGGGGATCTGATTCCTTTGACTAAATAACAAAAAAATGGGAGGTAAAAACTGCATACAAATTACATAATTTTGCTTTTGTATTCAGCCCACAACTTTTTTCTAAAACTCACCAAACGCATTCTAAAAACACGGAAAACGGAGACGAACCTTCTATTGATGACCTCATAAACTTCGCATTCGATTCGGAAAACGACAATCTTTTATCGTTCAAGTTCAACAACTCATTGACCACTCCCTGGCCAATGGTGCATTCAACGATATAAACGACGATCTCGATGTGTTAACAGCAATGTCGGATCCCAAACTGTCAATGGAGGTTCGGGTAAACGTTGGAACCCGGGTGGTGGTCCAGCAACACCAAGAAGACACAGATGTAAGTAACTAGCACCGGTACGGATGTCTTTTTTAGATGTTAATGTTAATTGGTTTATTAATGTTGTCCCTCTGATCACAGTCCGACTACGACGAAGAATGTACGAAAGCGATGAACAATCCCGAATATGTGAGGTTGCGAAAATGTGGGAACTGCAACCAGCCAGCTGTCAGCGATTTAAAGCTTCATTTGATTAAACATCACAACCTGACCCTGGCAGAAGCCAAGTTTTTGGTGAAGTATCAAATAGCAAACGAGTGTAGGCTTATGCCTATCCCCGCCCGACAACCAGGGCGGGAAATCAATGATTTCGTGAGTATCAAAATCGTGAACACTTGCTCATCACAAATATTTTACTGTGAACTGTGAAACATTCAAAAAACTTATTTATTTCTCTTTTCTAGACCGATATGATAGTGCCCAAAGGACCGTACAAATATCAATGTGAAATGTGCAATGCGATAGTTGAAAAGTTGACGCTCCACGTGCAGCGCCACCATAAACAAACGACTGAGGCCACGTGGGCACGGAAACACCGACGCTGGGCCATGCGCCGGAGGATGGGTACAACCCGAACGGCCAAACAATGAGAAAGGTAGGCCAACCCCCCCCCCCCTCACCTTATTCGACTGCCACCCCCCCACCCCAAAAGTAGCCTTTAGGTAAATGGTTTTAATTTATGTATATTTGATATTGACATTTAGCCACCTACGACCCCCTACCAACCCTTCTGGCCAACAACCCACCCAAAAAAAATAACTTTTAATACATATGTTTGGATATTATTTGATATAAACATTTTCCAACCCACGACCCCCAACCAAAGTCACTCTTCAACCCTCCACGCCAACCCCGTCTGGCAGACGTGTTAGATGGCAAAGCACGGGCGGCGCGCCCGTCTGGGAGACGTGGTAGTATGGCTAGTTGTTAAAATGTGCTCAATTGTTGCTTCTTGTTTCTAATTAAGGCTCTCTTTTCCTTTGCAGAAACGATGTACCTGACGAGGACTAGTCCGATATTTAACATTAAGTGACAATTTTTTTACAAAGCTATTTTATATATATATATACACATATTTTTAGCTAGTTTTTAAATGCCTTAGTTTACCCTGTGAAGGGCGTGGAAAATTGACTCAATGTAGCCCAAGGATTACACGAAAGTAGATCCGAGCTGGGAGAATCCGGTCCGTGTAATTCCTTGGCTACGTCGACATCGCTTTAGTGTTGTTTGACAAGGCCTATCTATTTTATCTTAATTTTAAGGTTTGGCCCGGATAATTTCGTCAACGAGCCATGGTTTTTGACCGAATCCCACACCACAACAATCAGCGCAACAATCGACGCGAGAGTATGCTCAACAATGGATAGGCAATTTTTAAAAGTCATTCTTTTACAAAACAAACGCCCCCCAACAACAATAGGTTTAGAGAGGAATATTGAACGTGTCTAGTGTTAAGATGTGGAAACTGCGCGCCGATGTCAAGACCTCCCCTCACCCATTGGTTGCCGAGAGAGATTGAATGCCCGTATCAAGATTGCCTCCCATCCAGTGTTTCCCGTGAGAGACTGCACTACAATATGAAGATTCTAACACCGTTTAGGGTTTCCCGTGAGAGATTGTATACCGGATATTTTAGACCGACTCCCATCAAGTGTTTTTCCCGTGGGAGATATCACGCATACTCCTAGACGGCCTCCGAACCAGTAAACTGTTTGTTCACATTAGGCAATCTCCAGTCTGACGCGTTGTTTGTGGATGGTCTATCAACAGCGAGCGATCGCGACTAATAATTTAATAGTTTCGAAAATTACGCCCGGGTCCCATGAGACGGACGTCGGCGAGAGGCATATTTTCAAGTTCGCCGCGTCGAGACTAGTTTGTAGAGGAATCGCACGACGTTGTTTGTATCCCAACAAGGGTCTCTCCTCGTCCCCCCCCCCCCCGCCCGCGGCCAGCCGACTTTATTATTCTGACACAGTTTTGCGTAGGAACCCAATAGTTCTTATTCGAATATCTAGAAAATGGCGGTTAAACCGCGAGAATAACATAATGAAGGCTTTTAAAGCGTAAAAACTCCGTTATTTAATGAACCATTTTGTTTGGACTAATTAAAAGTGAATTTTTTAAATGTGTGCCTAGTATTATTGGTTAATTACGAGTGGAAATTGATACCTTTCCACAATTCAATTTCATCTGTGTTGGCCTAGGCCTAAGCCAATGCATTCAAAAAGCACTTGCAAAGGAAGAGTCGTCCTACGGAAACCAAAAAACTGACAAAAACGCTCATGGAACATCAACTAAATTTTTTGTTTTTTCAGCACTAAAATGGACGATTTGTTCAACTTTGATGGACTGGACCTCGAAGAAATTGACTTCAACGCCTCATGGGGAGACGAACCCTCAATCGACGAACTCATCAACCTATTCCTTGATTCGTCTCACGAACACTTGTTAGAGTCTCAGGACGACTTGGACTTGTTCGGAGAGGTTCAACAAGTAATAGATCACTCCCTGGCCAGTGGGGCCTTCAATGAAATAACCAACGATCTAGATATTCTTACTGCATTGTCGGATCCCAAACTTTCAATGGAAGTAAGAGTCAACATTGGGACCCGGGTGGAAGTTAAGAAACACCAAGAAGACACGGATGTAAGTAACTAGCACCGGTACGGATGTCTTTTTTAGATGTTAATGTTAATTGGTTTATTAATGTTGTCCCTCTGATTACAGTCCGACTACGACGAAGCATGTTCCAAAAGCAATAAACGATCCACAATACATGAGGTTGAGAAATTGCACCTTTTGCAACGTGCCACCAGTAGGAAATTTGAAGGTTCATTTTATAAATGATCACCACCTGACAATTGACGAAGCAAAATTCTTGGTAAAATACCAAATCGCCCACGAGAGCCGTCTTATCTCGATGTGTTAACAGCAATGTCGGATCCCAAACTCTCAATGGAGGTTAGAGTTAGCGTTGGGCCCCGGGTGGTGGTCAGAAACACCAAGAAGACACGGATGTAAGTAACTAGCACCGGTACGGATGTCTTTTTTAGATGTTAATGTTAATTGGTTTATTAATGTTGTCCCTCTGATTACAGTCCGACTACGACGAAGCATGTTCGATAGCAATGAACGATCCACAATACGTGAGGTCGAGGAATTGTACGTTTTGCAACGAGCCACCTGTAAGCAATTCAAAGCTACATTTTATCAAGAATCACGGAATGACCCTTGAAGAAGCAAAGTTTTTGGTTAAATACCAAATCGCACACGAGTGCAGACTGATTCCTATCCCCGCCCGACAACCAGGGCGGGAAATCAATGATTTCGTGAGTATCAAAATCGTGAACACTTGCTCATCACAAATATTTTACTGTGAACTGTGGAACATTCAAAAAACTTAATTTATTTCTCTTTTCTAGACCGATATGATAGTGCCCAAAGGACCGTACAAATATAAATGCGAAATGTGCAATGCAATAGTTGAAAAGTTGACGCTCCATGTGCAGCGCCACCACAAACATACGACTGAGGCCACGTGGGCACAGAAACACCGACGCTGGGCCATGCGGCGGCGAATGGAACGACCCGAACGGCCAAACAATGAGAAAGGTAGGCCAACCCCCCCCTCACCTTATTCAACTGCCACCCCCCCCACCCCAAAAGTAGCCTTTAGGTAAATGGTTTTAAATTTATGTATATTTGATATTGACATTTAGCCACCTACACCCCCTACCAACCCTTCTGGCCAACAACCCACCCAAAAAAAATAACTTTTAATACATATGTTTGGATATTATTTGATATAAACATTTTCCAACCCACGACCCCCAACCAAAGTCACTCTTCAACCCTCCACGCCAACCCCGTCTGGCAGACGTGTTAGATGGCAAAGCACGGGCGGCGCGCCCGTCTGGGAGACGTGGTAGTATGGCTAATTGTTAAAATGTGCTCAATTGTTGCTTTCTTGTTTTTATTAAGGCTCTCTTTTCCTTTGCAGAAACGATGTACCTGACGAGGACTAGTCCGATATTTAACATTAAGTGACAATTTTTTTACAAAGCTATTTTATATATATATATATACACATATTTTTAGCTAGTTTTTAGATCCAAATCGTACCTGACAATTTTTTAAAAAGCTATTTTACACATATATATATACATATTTTTAGTTAGTTTTTAATTTCTATTTTAATATTTGACCTGACAATGTTTTTACAAAGCAATATTTTAATCACTTTTTTAATTGTTATTTAATTCTATATACACACCTATGGATGGTTGGTTGGGTAGGGTGTGGGCGGAACTCGAAGTGCATCACCTCCACGTGGTGAGTTCTGGGTAGTATTGTTTTGACAATACGAGCTAAGAGTTGCACAATTGAGTGAGTAAGAAGCCAAGGGGAATAAGTGACATTTTGATATTTTTTATAAGTCGAGTTAAGTACGTCATTTCGTACCAAACAATGATATAAACTTTTCGGTAAACGGATATAAGTGAATTCTTGTCGAGTGCAGATACACTAATATCCCTTTAACACAAAGTTTATATCATTCTTGGGAACGAAATGACGTACTTAACTCGACTAAATAAAAAATATCAAAATGTCACTCATTCCCCTTGGCTTCTTACCCCCTCAATAAATAATTAATTAATTCTCTCATCTGGCCCGAGCAGGTCTCCGCAAAACAGCCGAGACGACGCAGCAACGATCGCCCGGCCCGAGCTGGGTCCGACGAGTCTGCACAGGAACTAACGTCAGGCCCGAGCTGGACCCCGGCGAGAGTCGACACGGGAACGATCTCCAGGCCCGAGCTGGGCCCGTCGCGGGATATGGCTACGACCTCGGACTGGACGAGGACTTGCACGCCAAGACCTTACGCAGTTCCTACACCGGATAAGTCACGAGAGGTACGATGACTGACGCAGTTCCTCCATCTGGTAGCTAACGAGTGATAAGAAAGACTGACCCAGTTCCTTCACCGGGTAGGTAACGAGGGAGAGGCAAGCTAACGTAATTCCTACACCGGGTAGGTAACAAGGGGAAGGATGACTGACGCAGTTCCTAAATCTGGTAGGTAACGAAGGTGAAGTTAAGTGACACAGTTCCTACACCGTATAGGTAACGAGGGAGAGGATGTCTGACGCAGTTCCAACTACGGGGAGGGAACGAGGGTAAGGATGACTGACGCATTTCCTACACTGGCTGGGAAACGAGAGGGAGGACGACTGACGCAATTCCTACACCGCTTAAGTAAGTAGGGGTACGATGACTGACGCAGTTCCTCCATCGGGTTGGTAACGAGGGTGAAGATGAGTGACGCTGTTCCTAAATCTGGTAGGTTACGAGGGGGAAAGATGAGTGACGCAGTTCCTTCACCGGGTAGGTAACGAGGGCTACGATGACTGACCCAGTTCCTACACCGGGTAGGTAACAAGAGGGAGGACGACTGACGCAATTCCTACACCGGATGAGTAAATAGGGGTACGATGCCTGACGCAGTTCCTCCATCGGGAAGGTAACGAGGATGAGGATGAGTGACACTGTTCCTAAATCTGGTAGGTAACGAGGGGGAAGTTGAGTGACGCAGTTCCTACACAGGGTATGTAACCAGGGAAAGGATGACTGACGCAGTTCCTACACCGGGTATGTATGTAACGAGTGAGTGTAAGACTGACGCAGTTCCTTCACCGGGTAGGTAACGAGTGGTAAGAAAGACTGACGCAGTTCCTACACCGGGTAGGTAACAAGGGAGAGGATGAGTGACGCAGTTCCAAAATCGAGTAGATAACGATGGAAAGGATGACTGACGCAGTTCCAAAATCGAGTAGATAACGATGGATAGGCAGACTGACGCAGTTCCTACAAGGGTGAGGTTGAGGGACGCAGTTACTGACTGACCCAGTTCCTTCACCGGGTAGGTAACAAGGGTGAGGTTGAGGGACGCAGTTACTAAATCTGGTAGGTTACGAGGGATAGGCAGACTGACGCAGTTCCTACACCGAATATGTAACGAGGGCAAGGATGAATGACGCAGTTCCTACACCGGCTGAGAAACGAGAGAGAGGAAGACTGACGCAGTTCCTACACCGGTTAAGTAAGTAGGGGTACGATGACTGACGCAGTTCCTCCATCGGGTAGGTAACGAGGTCGAGGATGAGTGACGCTGTTCCTAAATCTGGTAGGTTACGAGGGGGAAGTTGAGTGACGCAGTTCCTACACCGAGTAGGTTACGAGGGAAAGGATGATTAACGCAGTCCCGTAATCTGGTGGGTCACCAAGGTGAAGTTAAGTGACACAGTTCCTACTCCGTGTAGGTAACAAGGGAAAAGATGACTGATGCAGTTCCTACACCGGGTAAGTAACGAGGGAGAGGATGACTGACGCAGTTCCTACACCGGGTATGTAACGAGGGCAAGGATGACTGACGCAGTTCCTACACTGGCTGGGAAACGAGAGGGAGGACGACTGACGCAATTCCTACACCGGATTGGCGAAAAAAAGTCTATCGAAGCGCTGCGGCGGCGGCGCGTGTACTACGCATTGCGGTATTGGTTGTAATTGGCGGCGATCATCCCATAAGTAAACAAGGCTCGTTGACTTCGTTATTATGTCTCTATGGCAAATACGAATGTTTGTAATAGCTACTGCTCCGTTCCTAAATGCAACAGTAAGGGGAAAGGTGTGTGTTTCCATCTTTTTCCTAAAGACCTGACGCTTAAAAAGAGATAAGCACACGTATTGAAAATCGGGAAAACTACTAGGACTAGCCTATGCCTAGGGGGTAGGGTATTACAAAGTATGTAGGGCCTATGTGTGTGGCTCATACTTTACAAACCAAGAAAATATTTTAAAATAATAGGTTAATGAAGAAATATAAATCCATTGCTTATGCCTAGGCCCTTGCAGAGATGCCTTTGGGGTAGGCCTAGCCGCGAGCTGTCAAAATGGGCGTAGGGCTGGCCTAGGCCTAGACTATAGTCGCCCTAGGCCCTAGTTATAAAAAAAACAGTCGTAAGCCTAGGCCCTAGGCCAAGAATGTACACTTAAAACTCTTTTCTTCACCAGGAACGGCCGTTTCTTTAACGTAGCACATTTCCTTCTTTGGTCTTGGGACATACAAAGTTCCTGCAGTCAGTTTTAGCTTGCCCGCCACTTCTCAAGATCGGTGCAGCTGATCTTCAAGTGAGGTGATGTAAATAGTAACTATTTAGGTTCTCTATGTACCTCGTAACAATCATTGAATTGTATTACTGAATAGAATAGACAATAAATAGGTAAAGGAAGGAACTAAGGGCTAGGGCTAGGTAGGCCTAGTCTAGGCAATGTTAATGGCCAGAAGCACCTGCCTTGTGCACCTGTTTAGTCAAATCATCACGTATTGTTGTACTTAGGCCTACTTCCAATTTGTGAGGCGGCGTAAATTTTAGGTTTGTAAACAAAGTGTAAAATCTCAAAGCAGTCTGTTTCTGCCTTTAATCCCACAGCATAGGACCGTAGGCCTAGGCCCTAGTAGGCTAGGCTATGTGATTTGCTTCCTAAACACCTTCCCCCTCCTTAATTATAGGCCTACGGCCGTAGGCCATCACATATAAACCTTAAAACTTCGTCCCACCTAACCTTAGGGTTTTCTGACATTACAGATTATTATTTGGATTGGACAAATTGCACCCGAAAATACATGAGTGGAGATGGAGTGCGATCACTTTATACCGCAATGATCCGCCATGTTGTTTTTGTAGTGCTGCCATCTACCATGACTTTTTTTGGCCAATTAGTAAGTAGGGGTACGATGACTGACGCAGTTCCTCCATCTGGTAGCTAACGAGGGGGAAGTTTAGTGCCGCAGTTCCTACACCGTGTAGGTAACAAGGGAAAAGATGACTGATGCAGTTCCTACACCGGGTAGGTAACGAGTGAGTGTAAGACTGACGCAGTTCCTTCACCGGGTATGTAACGAGTGGTAAGAAAGACTGACGCAGTTCCTACACCGGGTAGGTAACAAGGGAGAGGATGAGAGACGCTGTTCCTAAATCTGGTAGGTAACGAAGGTGACGCAGTTCCTACACCAGGTAGGAAACGAGTGAGAAGAGTGACTGACACAGTTCCTACACCTGGTAGTTAACGAGGTGGAAGATGACTGACGCAGTTCCTACACTGTTTAGGAAACTAAAAGGGAAGAATGACTGACACAGTTCCTACACTGGGTATGTTATGAGGGGGAGGATGACTGACTCAGTTTGTACATCGGGTAGGTAACGAGGGAAAAGATGACTGAAGCAGTTCCTACACCGTGTAGGTGACGAGAAGGAGGATGACCTTAACCAGCAATATCTCGGATGCAATTTTCAAGCCATTTGCTCACACTTGGGACAAGATTTGATTTACAAAATTTTAAGTTAGACCGATGTTTGTTTTTTTCTAAAAGAAGGTAGTTGTAGTCATGATGCCACATAGATTTTTGGGGAATTATAATTTATATGACCCCATATGCAATATTTAATACAAAATCATGTTGATGAAACAACTGAACCAAAAAAAATAAAAAATAACCCCCATCCAGATACAAATCTCAAAAAAGGTCTGCATAGCTTCATTACAACATTTCGTTGTAAAAAAATGAGACCATGTATGCTAAAGTAAACTGCTCGATAGACCGTGATATCCTGTAGGTCATTTATCACACTTTGTTTTCATTCACACATCAAAATTCATTTGAGACTTTTAACAGATAAATGGAGCATGACATTTTCCCAATAGTGTTATAGAATAATGTGTTGGTTCCATATAAGTGATTAAGGAATGGGCCGAACAGCCGACAATCGGCTACACTCATATCAGGGACATTGTTCTTGGAATGGTTAGTAGCTTTGGTACTCGCGTGACCGAAGGCTTACGTGACTGTTACATACTAAACGGTAAGTCCTTTTGGGAATACTCCAGTTAATGAAGCCGCTCCGTTACATAAAAAAACAATGTGAATTTCCACGCGTTGCGTATTGTTAACACGTAAGTGAAAAATATTTTTGCGATTGTTAGTATATTCCTCGGTGATGTAAAGAATTGGTTCCACAATCCGGGATTTTTTATCTTGTGCAGCCAAGTACTTACTTACTACTTGCCAACATAAATAGAACCACAAAAACATTAGAAAAACAGGTCTATTATAAAGCGTGGCTCTGTTCACTGGTCTAAAAGACCCAACAAGTTTAAAGTCTCCCACTATGAAACTGTAAGATTTAGGACTGATTTTGTAATATTGAAAAAATTTCAAGGCATGTGTTCAGGGATTTAAAAATCGGCCCATATTTAAAGTCCAAGTAGCCGAAGGTTAACTTATCATATGAAGAAGCTCAGTATCAATGGAGACCCTTGAGAATATTTGTAGCCGACATGTTACATACTTTTGTCAGTTCCTATTATACATGTAGCACAGTGGCTCCAGCAACTTTAAAACATTCTCAAGGTATTTGCTACATGTTCCCACTCATCAGTTACAAACTAGTAATTGTAATTTTAAATATTTCCTAACGATTTCTTTCGGAAATCACCATCCCGTTGTTACCTGGGTGACACCGCATATTGAAGCTCCTTTCAATTAAATTATTAATAACAAATAAAAAATCATCTAAAAAATGTGCTAATTTTTTTTTTAAATTTTAAATTTTTTGAATGCACGTCGACAGGAATGTAATAAATGGCACATATTTTAAGTCCAAGTAGCCTTACGTTAACTCCTTATATGAAGAAGCTCAGTGTCAATGGAGACCCTTGAGATTATTTGTAGCCGACATGTCCCATAATTTTGTCTGATCTTACCATACATGTAGCACAGTGGCTCCAACAACTTTAACATTTCTCTATATATTTCCCACATATTCCTTCTCATCAGCTACAAACGAGTGATTGTAATTTTAAATAATTTCTTACGATTTCTTTGGGAAATCACAATCCCGTCGTTGCCTAATTGTCACGGCATTTTTAAGCTCTTCTCAATTAAATAATTAATAACTAAATTAAAATCCTTCCATAATTTTTTTTTAAAGTTCTAAAATCATACAAACTTTTAATTTTGAAAGGTCTCAAATATGTGACCTCAGAAGATGTAAGAAGCATGCGTTATATTTTTATACAGTCGTCACGAAATTACATAATTGAATAAGGCAAGGAACAATCCAGTCTCAGAACAATCTTATATTCATTATGTGCCTAGTTGCAGGGACAGATCCAAAGTCACTGTTTACAATTTTATAAGACAATAACTGATGTACTTAATACCTAATCAAAAGTAAAAACACTTTATACTTTGGCGAAAATCGAACAACGGACTTTCTGCATTGAAAGCAGATATTTAGACAGCGTTTTTTGTGCGAGAAATTGCAGACCGTAGCCAGGAGAAGTACTGTAGTTACAACCCCTGGCGGATGAATAGGTCTGGTCAGGGGCTTGTGTGGTAAATTGCCAGTCAAATATTTATGACGCACTCAAACCAGTGTTTTGTATGTAAATATGAAACAAACAAATAATATGTTACAATATTCATTCCTGATCACATTCCTGAATTTGTATACATGAATTTCCGAAACGCCCTCATTTTAAATCCCAGGACGAGGCAAATCATGCAACAGTGTAAGTGAAGCTTGCTTTTACACCAATATCCGGGACAATGTTCTCGGAATGGGTAATACCTATGGCAATCTTGTAACCCATGGCTTACATGTTGGGTTGACACACCACCGGTTGTCCTCTTAGGAATCATACAGATTATGTAGCCAATATGAAACATGTTGGTGAAGTACACACACGAGTTTTTCCACGTGTAGCCTCTAGCTGACGCTGGGTGTAGGATATATATTTGAAATTGTTAGTAATTTCCCTACCTTTGTAACCGTATAAGGTTTATTAATTAAATAATCTAAATTATTCATAAACAGTTCCCACGAGTACCGGCGAAATAACAGGTAAGCCCAGGTAGAGCGCCGCGTGCCCGGGCAAGGCAAGTGTCCCGCCATAGGTCGCCATCTCCCGGCGGTCAGGCTGGTAGGAGTGTGAAGATGCGAACGGCCACCTAACGCCAAGATCCAGGGCCCAGTTCCCCACCTGGAAGTTCCTTGGGTTCTGGGCTCTGGGCCGCGGGCCGGCCACCCGTGGAGGGGGCGCGTGCCGCGCGTGCGCCGCTGGAGAAAACGAGAGCAACGAGGAAGCTCCCTGGTTGATCCTGCCAGTAGTCATATGCTTGTCTCAAAGATAAAGCCATGCATGTCTAAGTGCATGCCAAATTAGGGTGAAACCGCGAATGGCTCATTAAATCAGTTATGGTTCCTTAGATAATACACCAAGTTACTTGGATAACTGTGGTAATTCTAGAGCTAATACATGCAAACAGAGTTCCGACTCGAGAGGGGAGGAACGCTTTTATTAGATCAAAACCAATCGGTCGCCGGCGGCGCCTCCGGGGCACCGCCGCGCGCATCCGCATTCGTATTTGGTGACTCTGAATAACCACTGAGCAGATCGCACGGTCCCGCACCGGCGACGCATCTTTCAAATGTCTGCCTTATCAACTGTCGATGGTAGGCTCTGCGCCTACCATGGTTGTAACGGGTAACGGGGAATCAGGGTTCGATTCCGGAGAGGGAGCCTGAGAAACGGCTACCACATCCAAGGAAGGCAGCAGGCAAGGGCAAGTCTGGTGCCAGCAGCCGCGGTAATTCCAGCTCCAATAGCGTATATTAAAGTTGTTGCGGTTAAAAAGCTCGTAGTTGGACCTGTGTCCCGCGCCGCCGGTACGTCGCCCGTCGACGTAACCGCGCGGTTTATTGACAAGCGGGACGTCCGGCCGGTGGGTCGCCAGGTCGCCCCGCAAAGTCTGGCCGTTGGGCGCGCGCGTCGGGTCGGACGGGGCGGTGCCGGACCCATGCTACTCGTCTCGGTGCTCTTAATCGAGTGTCTTGACGGGCCGGCCCGTTTACTTTGAACAAATTAGAGTGCTTAAAGCAGGCCAATTGCCGCCTGAATATTGTGTGCATGGAATAATGGAATAGGATCTCGGTTCTATTTTGTTGGTTTTCTGAACCAGAGATAATGATTAATAGAGACTGAGGGGGGCATTCGTATTACTACGTTAGAGGTGACATTCTTGGATCGTAGTAAGACGAACATAAGCGAAAGCACTTGCCAAGAATGCTTTCATTAATCAAGAACGAAAATTAGAGGTTCACAGCCAGTTCGCGAAGGCAATGGGGTCCTTCAGACACCCAGCGCGGTGACTGTAGGGGTGTCCGGTGGTCGGTCCACCAGTAGCAAGGGAATAATATATACATATAAATGATGATGATTGATTGATTGAGGAGGGGGGCCCCCGGGGGCGCGTCCCATCTGGGATGTAAATACACTCCAAATAAAAGTAATGAAAAGTATGTGAAACAATCCCATTACCCGATTGGGTCAGTGAAACTCATCTGGGATTCAAATACACTCCAAATAAAAGTAATGGAAAGTATGTGAAACAATCCAATGGGTCAGGGAGGAACACATACTAGGCCCATAAGGCACTAAGATCGCCCCAATTAGGAGGTTATCCTCCTAGATCTATACCATGGACATAACGCTTTTAGTTACTAACTGTAAATACACTCTTAAATGTGTTAGTCAATTTTAACCACCTTGAATATATGCTACGGAAAGTAAGTACGACAAGCCTTATTAGGCCTATAGTCGTACCTACCAACGCTCACCTTGGCCCCTAAAGGTCGGATTCCTATGCGACGGCTGAAACTACTATAGCCGCGCGGCTTTAGCCGCGCGTTTAGAGTCGCGCGATCAGAGCCGCTTGTACAAATTCCTATGCCGCGACTCTTGTTTCAGTCGCCACGTGATTAGCATGGAGGAAACACTGTTGGTAGCATATTTTCTTGAAGAAGAGGAAGAGGAATAATTGTTAATAAATATGCTAAATCAATTCAAAAGAAGTGACCCTAAACCAATGTACTTGGCGAGGGAGGAGGAGGGATTTCAAAGTATTCTAATACAGAGACATCTTTTGGACGATGCATCAGTGTTTAGGAAATTTTTCCGCTTGAATATTGATTAGTTCAATTACGTTTTGTCACTCAGCATCACGAAAACAACAATAGTTCTATTATTTAATATAGGAAAACACTTCCGATCGCGTGGCGGCTGCGGCTAGACTGCTCTAGGGAGCAGTCGAGTCGTCCGGCTCAAGCCGTCTCATAAGAGCCGCGTCAGTCGCGCGGCTACAGACGCGTCATAGGAACGGGTTCCATTCATTTACCTATAAAGCAGTGTGACTCACAGCCGCGCGTCTACAGCCGCGCGGCTACAGCCGCGCGGCTACAGCCGTATCAGCCGTCGCATAGGAATCCGACCTTTAAGGCTCAAAGTAAACGCTTCTCGCTGTAACCCACCAATTAATTGGTCCTGCCCTTCAGGCACCGTAAAGGAGACGCACTTGCTCTTCAGGTATCAACCACGTAGCATTTCTCCCTCTTTAAACTTTAACTTTAACTCACTCTCAGACCCTAAAGCTCTCAACATAGAGGGTAACACTCTCACTCGCCCCTAAGATTATTAAGTACATCGCTCTAACTTGCCCCTCAGGCGTAACCGTCAACGTAACGCTCTTACTTGATAGGACGTCAGCTCACAGCCCCTAAAGCTATTTAACGTAGAAGGTTACGCTCTCACTCGCCCTTAAGATTTATCCAACTACAACGCCCTTACTCGCCCCTCAGGCTTTAACCGTTAACGAAACGCTCTCAGTTGGTAGGCTCAACTTAGCTCTTAGCCCCTAAGGCTCCGGTACACAGAGGGAATCGCTTTAACTTGATTTCACTAAGCACAACGCTCCAATAGCCCCTAGGCTTCAACTGCTAACGTAACGCTCTCACTTGCAAGATTAAACTTATTTCCGGCCTCAAGGCTCTAATCACAGAGGGTCACGCTCTCACTCGCTCTTAAGATCTCTTTAAGCATAACGCTCATTCGCCCCTCAGGCTTCAACTTATAACGTAACGCTCCCACTTGTTAGGCTAGGTTCAATCAGTTTTCAGCCTTTTAGGCTCCGTAACGCAGAGGGAATCGCTCTCACTTGCCATTAAGAATTCTTTAAGTACAACGTTCTTACTAGCCACTAGGCTGAATCGTTAACGTAACGCTCTCACTTGTTAAAGCTCAAATCAGTTATCAGCCCCAAAGGCTCCTAACACAGAGGGTAACGCTCTCACTCGCTCTTAAGATCTCTTAAGTACAACGTTTTTACTTGCCCCTAGACGTAATTGTTAGCGTAGCGCTCTCACTTGTAAGGCGAACTCAGCTCTTAGCCCAAAGGCTCCTTTCACAGAGGGTAACGCTCTCACTCGCCCTTATTTTAAAGCACAACGCTTTCTTCTGCACCTCAGGCTTAAATTGTTAACGATAGCTCCCACTTGGAAGGCTAACACGGAAAGTTAATATCATACTCATCCTTCGGGTTAACCTTGCTAACTAATTTGGCGTATGAATTTCTTGGAGTGTGTTAGAAGCAGTCCCTGGTGGGGCGCGTCTGCGGGGTCCTCGCTCTGGGATCGGTTAGGAATCAATCATGTTAGGAAGCGATATAATAAACGGTAACTATGTTATTGCATACAACACTGATACTTTTAGGAATGGGCTTTATATTTCGTATTACTAACTGTAAGAGAATTGGATCCGGGGAATGGCTGGAGGGTCGGTACTCTCCGCTTTTCCCCGGGAGGTTTTAATTCTCTACATTAAGAAAGAGGCATAAGTTTTATAGGAGTAAGGACAATGTACGTAATTTGTTTCTCGACTTGCTTGTTCTCTGTTTTGACTAAGGCTACATTAGGAATATAAATTATCATAATTATAACTGTAGTGATGATCGGGGGGAATTGCTGGAGGATCGGTACTCTCCGCTCTTCCCTAGGGGACTTTCTGTAAATGTATGATTACGAAGAGGCATAAAGCATAGAGGCAAGGATAATTGTAGGTTGCGTGTTCTTTTGTTCTTGTTTTATTTTAAGGGAACGGATTCTTCTCCGAGATAGCTGTCTTTTATGTTGATATATTTGAAATATACTTGATTAATTGTTGCTCGCGACCCCCTGTTAGGTAGTCGGGTGCGGGCTATGCGGGACCACATTGCTTATTTAATTTTCAATATTCAATTCAATATTCATTTCAATATACATTTGGAATAAATCAATAATAAGTCGCTTGGCAACAAAATCATCGTACAATAGCTTGCCATCCTTATTATATCTAAAATATTATTTAACGAAGTTATGTTAATAAGTTGCTTCTCAACTAAAAATGGATTTTCTTCCAGGTGATCGAGAATGCCTGCCTTACCTTTATCTACATGGTTGAACATACGAACTGATATTTTTCCAGAGAGATGATATGTTCTAGCAAAGTTGATGTTTTATCACACCCGTTCTTGGAATCAAACTCGTCTTCTAAGGGTCTTAATCCTCACATCGTGGTCGTCCTCATCTTTGTCATCGTACGTGTTGTCATTATCGTCGTTGTTGGGGAGGTCGTCAATAGAATGAAGAGAAGGGAGGTCCCCGACGACGACTGATAGAGCGATAGAGCATAAAGTTATAGGGATTGATACTCCCCTACCTACCAGCTGATGTTTGCGATATGGAACTTTAATCTTTTCTCGCCCTTTACGAAACAGAGCCATGCTCTGTGCCAACTCTATCCCAGGCTTAGATGAGGGACGTCAAATTGGATACGCCATGTTTTGTTTATATAATATCCCAGAAAACTCAACCGGCTTCCACCGTTCAAGAGCTTTTACAAAAATCGCGGTCCACAATTTGTTCATGTAGGAACTGTTTTTTGTATATCACGGGTGTAGTACATCTTGGTTTTTGTTACCCAAAAATTACTTTGCCTATAAATAACATAAGAAAAAAATATATAGAGGATAAATAGAGGGAAAGGACCAAATTGACTACATCTGAGTCCGCTGGTATTTTGGAGAGGCGCGCGTATGCAGTTGGAAAGCAATTTTCTTACGCTTTGCTGCATACAAATAGCTCTAAATCCTTAACTATTGACGCTTACGTTGAGACATTTATGTTCTTGTAAGTAGAAATTCATACATTGTCATAAGCTATTAACTATATGGTCCAATACAAGTTTTTAATTCAAATTAATAACAATACTAAAAACACGTAGTCTCTGACAGTAAAAGCCTACTTTCCCCCCCCCCCCAAAAAAAAAAAAAAACACTTCACCCCTTATGTTTTTTGTGTACTTTTGAATAATTTTTTTTTCAAGTCAAAACTTTTTCATCATTCTCCCTTTGGTTGTTCGTGCGCTACAACGTTTTTTCTAAAAAGCACATTGGCGGCCATTTTATCCAAGATGGCGGCGATAAAAAATTGAAGAGCACCTAGATTAATTTAAGTACGATGATACCAACCGTTTGTAACCAAAAAAATTATTTCGGCACGCAAATCGAGCCAAGGCCCTTTTTGTACATCTCAGCCCCTACTATAAGCCTAGGATCCGGACAGCCATGAGGCCAGTTCGGAGGGGGATGGGTTTGCCCGGCCCATCCTCAAGTGTCTGGATATATGACGGCTCTGCAGTATCGGCCAATCCTTCACCGGCTAATTCTTCCACAACATCGGTTGTTGATCATTCTATCACACCTCATACTTCACCAGCACCTACCACTCTTCACAAGGGTGACACTTCATCAGTTCTCGTCCCCTTTATCCCACAAATATGTGGGTTACTCATTAGAGGCCCCACGGGTAAGTGCAAGACTTGTGTTTTGTGGCACACGAAACCAAAAGAAATGGGCATTCATCTCAAATCCCTTCACAACCTGGAGTCAGCCTGGACCTGCGCGAGATGCAGAAAATCCAAGCTTTCCCTCCACAGCGCTCAGTCGCATTATAAAGTCTGCAAGGGGGATAGTCTGGGCATCATCACCCAGTTCCCATGCAACCATTGTGACCCAATCCGTTATTTTGATAGCTTAACGAGTAGGTCGCAGCATGAAAGACACCAGCATAAGGAAGTGCATAACGAGGCTTGCATGGTAAAACCGCCTACGGTACCTAGACCTCTTGTCCAATCTGTTTGGTCCAGTGAGGAGATTGCTGAGCTTAAGGCATTGTGCAATGAGCTCAAAGATGCAAAGTACATAAATAAAACCATATCTGGTATAATGGTTGGAAAGTCGCTTAAGCAAATCTCAGACAAGCGGTGAGATTTGGCAAGAGCTCTTACGATGGCCAATCAAAGGGCAAAGTTGAAGGGGCCTACAGAGGCTTACGTCAAAGAACAGTGTAGGGTGATGCGCCAAATGGGGGCGACGTCAAAAGGGCTGTGTGCCAAAGTAAGGCAACTATTGTCTTCCTCCACACCCAAGTCTTCCCCTCTGGGACCAGGTGGGTCCTCATCGGATGCGCGATGCGGCATGGGGCGGTGTCAATGGTAGGGCTGATGGGACCATTCTGGGTACTTCAGTTTCCCTGTCGACAGCCACTCCGGTCAGCCAGTCCGCAGCTGATATGACCGTGATTGAAATGAGAGCTCTTAGGAGCAAATCACAGGTCGTGTGCACTTAGGCTAAGTCGTGGGTTGATGAGACGAGGAAACAGTTTAAATTATTGAGAGGAACACTGGGGAATTCAGTTCCCGATTTGGTGAGAAGCCCAGTCAATGACAGCGTTGTTACGGCTGATGATTCCACCGTGGAGAGTCCATCTTTCTTCACTACAGTCACTACGGGTTCTGTAGATGATCTGGAATTAGATCTAACCCATGATCCACTAATGCTGGACATTACAGCTCCGATGGATTTAATTGGGGATGGTTTAATCGGGTCTCTTATTTCTTCTGGAGACTCGGTTTTCTCAGACGTCCTAATTCTCGCGCCTCAGAGGTTCATTCCAATATGGACAAACAGACTCAGATGGATGAGGCGGTAGAGGCATGTCATAATCTAATACGGACTAGTCACAAGTCAGTACAAACTGATTGTGCGAGCTCTGACGAACAAGTCATCGCTGGGCTACGTAGTATGGATTTACAGTCCCACAAGTCAAACCAAGCGGAGGAGAGTTTCACCCTTGTTCTGAGCAAAACAGTTTATCCTATTCAAACAGCACAAAGTATGCGTGAGATGTGTTCGAATGATTCTTTAAGGAGTAGTACCCACTCTGGGGGGAGTGCGGTGGTTCAACCAAACAGTTTGGGTAACACGCGCTCAGGTCCTTCAGAGCCACTTACTTGGTTGAATATTATGGATAGTCAAGTGGAGGACATTGAGTCTGTGGGTCGATTTGGCTTGTTGATTTCTGCTTTGAAGGGTCATTACTTTCGTTTCCGGAGTTCTATCTTCAGGGATGTGGATTCATGGGAGTCCACATACTCTTGTATTGTTGAGGCTCTACTGGTTACCGGTTCTGATGACGTAGTTCACAACGGACGGAAAGCAGTTCATAGTAGGCCGTCAGCAGGTATCCCCAAGAAACATGTACATAAAGGGGGTGCCTCCATAATGTGTAAGCTCGATGCTCGTACGCAAGATCTTTTTAATAAAGCTCCGCATAAATTGACGGAGCATACCGTTAATGATACATTGAGTCAAATTATAATGATAGGCCTGATGATAAGGAGGTGGAATTTTGTACAAGGGGTTATGGGGAGTAGCTGGTCCCACGTCCTCACGGCACGTCTTCCCAGTAGTGGACTTGGGTACTTTGGTCCCTCCTCCATTTTCTACTGAGGAAGTTCAGTTTAGAATTAAGAAGAAGGTAAAATCTTCTAGTGCTCCAGGCTTAGATGGCTTGAGGAAAATACATTTGTTGACTAAGGGGACGGCTAACTTGTTAGCTATATTATTTAATGTGATCTGTGTCACCACGTGGATACCACGTCAGTGGAAAGAGAATAGGACAACTCTGATCCCTAAGAAGGACAGTGGTTTAAAAGAGGCTTCTAATTAGCGCCCTATTACTCTCTCATTGACCTTGTGTCGTATGTTTTTTGCATCCATTGACGCGCGTATGCGCACTGTCTTGACTTTTAACACTACACAGAAGGGGTTTGTCAAGGAGAATTGTTGTCATTCTCATCTCACTATCTAAGATGCCTGTATCAATAAGGCGAAGCAATCTAGGCGTTTGGTAGTGACTAAGCTTGATGTCAGAATAGCTTTCGATACTGTGCCTCGTGGCGTCATTTTTCAACGCCTAACTGAGGCGGGGTTGCCGGATTCGATGGTAAATCTAGTAAAAGATTCTTATAGTGGAGCTACAACCACCATCAAGGGTCAGAATGGATTTATCACCATCAGAGGGGTCAAACAGGGAGACCCACTTTCACCTCTTCTGTTCAACCTGGTTCTTGATCCTCTGTTGGATACACTTGAGGTGGACACAGAGAATGCATTCTTCCTAGAGCCTGAGGTCCCAGTATCTGTATTGGGGTTTGCAGATGATTTTGTCTTGCTGTCGAACTGAGTTGAGGGAGTGCTGTCGAACTGAGTTGAGGGAGCGCAGTCAATGTTGAATGTAACAAATGATTTCTTAGTTAGTTGGATATGTCATTGTCGGCTAACAAATGTCGCTCTTTCATGATTCAGCCAAGAGGCAAGTCTTGGTTGCACTTAGATCTATGTTTGGATGTTGAAGGTGAGCCTATTGAGGCAATTACTCCTTCCGGGGTTTTAGATTACCTTGGAGCAACCCTGTCTTCTTTCAATGGCATGAAATGTCGAAGGGGAGTTCAAGCTATGATGGAGGCGTTGAAGCGTTTTAAGCAGGTTAAATTAAAACCGACCCAAAAGTGACGTTGTTAACCACTTCTTTTTTACCTCACTTTACGCACATGTTGGTCTACTCGTTGCCGTCTAGCAACCTCTTATTGGAACTCGATTCCTCTATTAGACGAGTGGTCAAGGAAATCTTACACTTGCCAACCTAAAATCCTGATCCAGCATTATATGCGAGGAGGAAGGACGGTGGACTAGGTGTACCACAGATGAGGAATATCATTCTTTATGCTCACCTAATGGCAGCCACGAAAGCCTTGGGGGTGGAGGATGAGGTGTTGCGATCTGCATTACGGTCTGAGAGAGTAGCAGTGAGTTGTGCTAAGATTGCATCCTCATTGAGGTTGGAATGGGCTTCTAGTATATCTGACATTCGTAACGCGAAGGAGCGGTGTAAAGAGATGGTTATTAAGGATTGGTCTAAAATGATGCTTCATGGGTTTGGGTCTGAGTCCTTTTATCGTTCGCCAGTAAGTAATTCTTGGCTATGTAACGTTTCGAAGTTGTCACAGTCGCACTTCATAGATGCGATTAAGATGAGGTCTAATGTACTTGGTACTAGATAAGTTTTGTATCATGCTCAGGTAGTTGGTTCTCCTAAGTGCAGGTATTGTGGTGTACCGGTTGAGTCCTTGGCCCACATCCTAGGGCAGTGTGGTGCCATTAAAAACGCGGTTAACACAAGGCATTATAAGTGTCTTGTAGAGGAAGCTTTAGTTTCTAAGATCCAGCCGGAGATCATTGTTCGCGAACAAGTGTTCACCGGACCTACCGGTAATGTCAACCCAGACCTGGTCATTGTAAAAGACAGGAAGGTCTGAGTGTTGGTTATGACGGTAAGGTTTGAGGAGGGTCATTGGTGGGATCGGGCCGACGAAGCCAAGTTTAATTCTTACCTGCGGTTGTCAACCCAGTTTAAGCAAGCATGGGCCTGTGCTAAGTTTCAAGTTGTACCCATAATAGTTGGAAACAGAGGTTGGGGTTGCATACCAAAAAGAACGATCGATCGTTTGAAAAAGTTGGGTATCCTTACGAATTACTTGTTGATTAACCTCTCGCTTACTGCTTTAAGAGCAAGTATCATTATGGCAAATTGTTTCTTGGAAAACGGTTAAGTTCTTTTTTTTGGGGTGATTTTTTTTAAGAGGGGGGGGGGTTCACAGTTAAGCAGCATTGTCTAGTCATGGTTTTCCTATTTTCTTTAATGGTGTTTTCACGTTTTACTCGGTGACGTTGTCCCGTTGGCTGCTTACCTGACAGGCTGGTCATGGAAGTTGTTACTTTGTTACATGTACAGTTCATACTGGAAGTCGACACTCTAATTCTGATTACATTTTCTCTCATTTACAGCCTTTGTGCTGGAAGTATGGTTATCCCTACTTTTTCTTGACGTTTTTGAAGTTTGCTCTACGGGAGTTTAAACCGGAAGAGGCGGACAACTTTCTTCTAGTTATAAATAACCAAATGCCACCAAAGCTTATTTGTAATGAACCTTACAACATTTTCCCGCGGGACAATGGCGGGAGAAGACAAGACTATCTGAAGGTAACTAAATGCTACCACAGCTGCCGGACGGCATGCTTTACTCTCGTAAGAGAGATGGAGGGTTGGGAATACCCAGGCTGGAAAACATCATCAAATGTTCGTACCTCAGTGCTACTACTAAGGCAGACGAGGTCGACGATGATGTTTTATGTGCAGCATTGGCTTCTAGGCGAGCCTATATTAAGTGTATGACGATCGCAAACAGTTATTCCCTCGAGTGGCCAGCCTCAATTAGGGCGATTCGTAATTTGAAAGAGCGGCTGAAGGATCAAGAAGTTTCGAATTGGTCAAAATTCAAGCTTCATGGCCTAGGAGTGGAGTTTTTTGTTAAATCACCACTGAGTAACCGTTGGCTGGCCGACCAGAAGCTCAGAAGCTCATTTCATCGAAGCAATTAAGCTTCGCACTAATACCATTGGCACCAGACAAGTTTTTACCTTCAGTAAAGTGGTGTCTACTCCGATTTGCCGCTGTTGTTCAGCGGCAACCGAGTCGTTGGCACACGTTATTGGGCAGTGTGATGCCACGGCTATGGCCAGGGAGGCAAGGCATAATATATGCCTTGACATGGTTCAACATGAATTGGAAGAGAAGTTTCTCCCCGAAATCCTCCTTCGTGAACAGCGAATACAGGGCCCCAAGGGACTGACAAAACCGGACCTGGTTATTGTGAAAAACCACAAGGTTTGGTGCATTGACGTCACTTGCCGCTTTGAGGAGGGGGAATGGTTGAATAGGGCTGACGAGCAAAAAACAAGTTCTTACTTGTGCTTGGGTGAGCAGTTCAAAAAGGAATGGAATTGTTCTCAATACGAGGTTATTCCTTTGATTTTTGGAAATAGAGGCTGCATCCCACTGAGGACAATGGATAGGTTGCGTGCCTTGGGCATACTTTCAAATTATTTGGTTTTCAACCTTTCATTAACGGCCCTACGTGCGTCTATCATAATGGCGAACACCTTCATCGATAATGGTTAGCCATCTAGTCATTGATTTCATCGTTATTTTAAATCCCACTCTTCTTTCTCTATTCTTTCTGATTGGCGGAAGGCGCCCTAGTCATCTTCGATTGGTCCTTTACAACCATCGATGTTTTATTCTAGCCTTACCGCCATTCCCTTCCCTTTCCGAGTGTGCTGAGAGACTACACGGGGCTCACTCAGTGCATCTGTTTGGCATGAGATCCTTGCGGACTCAAGGCCGGGATGTAATTGATGTGTAGTAGATATTCTCGTGAGAGGTATCGAACGGCGACTCGTCTCCGTGATAAGGGGAACCTTATCGACACGAGTACTGGGGGCAGGTGGTAGCCCCACCAGTTTTCTGGTGCCACCCGGTTTGGAGTTGGACTCTCAGGGGCAGTGGTTTCTAGTGGGAATCTCGACACTCGGCAGGCGTTTGAGGTGTCGGACCAGATGTCTATGTCTGGGCTAGTATCCGACCCTAGCCGAGTGTCACTATCTTCTCCTCCCCTTGTACATTACAGGTTTTGCCTGGAAGTCTCTTTTATTCAAGTTTTACAGCTCTGCTGGAAGTTCTCTTTGTGTTAGGGCATGGAGTGCCTGGTTGGTGAGTTTTTTAATCTCTGACAGCCTTTGTTGCTGGAATTCAATATCTTGATTCTCCTTATTGTTAAGTTTACTCTAGGGGAGTATAAACCCGAAGAGGCCATCATCTTTGTTTTATTGATTGGTCAGGTCATAACTAAATGCTACCACAGCTAATTTGTGACGAACCTCAAAACATTATCCCGCGGGACAATGGCGGGAGTAACTTTGACTGTGTGGCGGCAATCTTTCAACATAGCCTGCCATCCACTGGTGACCAAAAATAACTCCAGTGCTCGGGACGCTACCACCACCTCATAGGTCGCATTGTGAGCTTGCCGTCGAAGTGGTGGAACAACAAGTGTTCTTGAACAGGGGGCCAGTAGGCTATTGTTAATACACTGGTTGAGAGTCATGGGAATGTTTGGGTGCCTCCCCGCGGCAATCGCCGGGCACGGGCTGCTTTCATCGCTTAGGTGTCAGGGCCTGTGGCTAAACCCCCAGTACCTTACCCTTACGTGGATACCCAGGGCCCATATGCGGCTTTTCTTCTGTCGCAGGAAACTGGATCACCTCATAGCCCTTAAAGTGGCTCCATCATAACTGACCTTATTTCAGATCTGCCCACAATTCACACATGTTATTCCTGAAAGTGTGCTTTTTAACAATTGCCATAGAAAGAAGTATGTTACCGAATTATATTTTGAGGAATCATCATTTTAATGAGATGAAATTTCCTTTCTTCTAACATGGTAGGTGAGCAAAAAACCACACTTTCGTTCTCTAAATGTGTCTAAGAACATCCAAAATATACAAGACATTATAAAAAATGGCTTAAAATTTTCGTTAATCCATCCTCTTAACAACAAGCTTTTGAAACATTCACCTTCCCGACTGAATTCTCGCGATATTGTAGATCAAAGTTAAAGCATATTTCAAAAGAAGTCGAAGCGCCTGAAAGACTTGGCAACGCTGCGTGACGTCACACACTGTGACGTAGCGCCGAGCCCGAGGCTGGGAGGTAGGCCTACAGCAGTATGTTCGCCTTTGCCACCGCGAGAGATGACACGGGAGGACAATGCTCACGGAGCAATCCGAAAACAACATTGACCGACACGAAAATATAGTTGGAAGCTTCGCAAACGCTTTTTCAGGCGCGTTGTTGGATGAGCGTATGTTTTATTAAACGAAAAAAGTGTAGAAATTGCGATTTTTTTGAGAAAATATTTTAAGATTGCGCTCAAATTTTACACAAATGTAATAATTCATAAATTTGAGGTTCTGTGAAAATATCATTATAATCGAATAAAGCATGTAGATGTTATAAGTCGAAGAAATGTTTATAAAATCGAAAAATGCGTAAAATTGCGATTTTCAAGTTTTTTTTTCGATTGCGCTCAAATTTCACACCAATATTTTATTTATTTATATAATTAAGGTCCTCTGAAAAAACCATTACAATCGGATAAAGCATGTAGATGTTATAAGTCGAATTTTTTTTTTAATCGAAAAATGCGTTAAATTGCGATTTTCACAAGAAATAATTTTTTTAATTGCGCTCAAATTTAACAGGAATATATAAATTTATTAAATAAGGTTTTGTGCAAAAATCATAACAATCGGATAAATCATGAAGGTGTTATTAAGTCGAAGAAATTTTTTTAAAAATCGAAAAAAAATCGTAAAATTGCGATTTTATTGGGAAATAATTTTTGATTGCGCTCAAAAACGTGGCAGTTCTAATTTTAGAGATTGTAAAGGCCTCCATAAAATTTCATCGCTATTAGAGTATCGGTTTAGCCGGAATCGTGTGGACAAACACCCAAAAATACAAACAAAAACGAAAGAAAAAAAAACATTCCGGATTTTTTTCTCCAGTGTAGTGAAATGGAATCTACGCCTTTGCTCGTTACGCTCATCCGAATACCTATACGCACAGGTCGTTTTATATTATTGTTTTATTATTACGAGAAAATAGACCGCGAAATTGAGATTGTTGAGAATTGACTTTATAGCCTAGCTCTAACCAAACGTTGAGGGAAGAATGTCTTCGTGTTTGAGTAATTTCTAATGAAAAGTTATAAAAATCATACCCGACATAGATAAGAAGTGAACAATAATGATGGGATAAGTAAAAAGTGTAAAAAAGAGTAAAAAAGTTTTCCAAATCGGGACTCGAACCGGCGAGCTTTCGCGTGCTGGGCGCTAACGCTTACACTTGAGCCAGGCAGCGCCTACAGTGCCCGACAGGTCTAGAGCGATACTAATGCAGCCCAGCAGATATGCACGCTGACTCAAAACTAGGATAACAAGTTTTGTGATGGCAATTAGGAGACCTTTAATACTTTTAAAGCCTACTGCCAATATTTATTGAATGAAATTGACGTCTGTACTTAGCATGTGCTCGCAATTACTGTTTTACTTCGGTATGAAACACTTTCGAGGTGGCACTTCTCTCGACGCATCTACTCGGTCTGAATGGGAAGGCAGCCCTCGTGCCATGTTGCCAAGCCAAATTCAGGTTGATCAAACTCTCAAGAAGAAGATTCCAATTATTACATGTCGTATATGTATTGTTTATAATTACATGATTGCCAATCATATTCAATGTTTAATGTTTAACGAACACAGCATTATTTCGTCCATGGGCCCATTAGCGTAATTTAGTGATTAACGTGTTACTTTGATGAAACGTTTCGATTTCCGAGGATCAAACTCTCAAGAAGAAGATTCCAATTATTACATATCGTATATTTATTGTTTATAATTACATGATTGCCAATCATATTGAATGTTTAACGAACACAGAATGATTTCGTCCATAGGCCCATTTGCGTAATTTAGTGATTAACGTGTTACTTTGATGAAACGTTTCGATTTCCGAGGTTGGCAAATACTTGGCTAGTCAGTTAGCAACTGTACCAATAAGAGATGAAAATAAATATGTTTTCCTAAAATGTAACAATTAAAAATAAATTAATACTTACAATACTAAAATAAATTACAGTTGTAAAATTATCTGATATAAAAAATACCAAGTAGGCCCTATTTAATCAGTTGTACCTAAATAATAATATTATACTCTTGAGTCCGCTGGTACACTCGCATGAGCCACTTTAAATGAGGTGAGCTTGTATCTGGAGGTTGTCAGACTGGGGCTTCACTCCAGAAATCCTGGAGTTCTCCACCCAGGTACTTCTGGCTGGAGGCCACGTGCACCCTGGCGTTGGCAGTACCCTTTCCTAGGGGAATCCCACGGGTAGGGCTTAGCCTGCCCGTGGCCCCTTTTGTGCGTAGGGGGTTCGTGAGGTGCTACCTTGTGCAGTTCCTTGCATTGTTGACGCAGGTGATCTAATGGTACTTTCCTTTGTTCTTTAATCTTCTACTTCTTTCCAATCCTCAAACCTTAATGAACAGTACACCCAACAGCGGGGCCTCGGATTCACCTGGCAAAGTAGTCAGTGCGGACGTTGGACGGGAGGTTCCCGTCCTATCCAAAGAAGTCAGGGAGGTAATGGACACGCTCGTTGAGGACTCGAATTTGGTTTCTAACTTTAACTCATCGTCTCTTGGTCATCAAATCATGCCTCATGAATCACCCCAACCTCGTAATGTCAATGTAATTGCTCTAACAAAGAGTGCCACGAACAAGATTAGAATTCCGTTCGTACCCCGTAAATGTGGGGTTCTTGTTTCGAATTTGGCTGGTAAAAAGACCTCTTGTTTCTACTGGTTCACTTGGCCAAAATATCTCGGACAACACTTGCTGGATTTACACCACGTAGACCCGAACTGGATTTGCTCAGCCTGTGAAGAGCCAAAGAAGACTCTTCACAGTGCTCAACTTCATTTACAAGCTTGCAAGGGCTGCGACTCGGAAGAGGATGTTACCGACTTTCCCTTGAATTCACTGTCAACCTCTTAAATATTTCAAGGGTTTAACTAGCCGCTCACAGCACGAGCGTCATCATCATCCTGATGTGAGGATGATCGCTCGTGCGGAGATCCCTCCAAAGGTACCTCGTAATCGAGTACAATCTTGTTGGACCCCTTCCGATATCGCTCAGCTCAAGCAACTGGGTATTGAAAACCAAGAGTCCAAGAACATTAACAAGACAATCTCAATGTTAATGACACACAAAACGGACAAGCAAATCGCAGACAAGCGAAGGGACCTGGCAAGGGCGGCTGCCAAACTTGGTAAGCCAAACCCCTGTGCCGTCAAGGGTTCACCTAAGAGACCGCTTAAGCCGATTTTAACGTTCGCTACACTCAGAGGTGCAGTACGTAATAACCAACAGCTAAACAAACAGACCCCACCACCCTTTGGTCATGATATGACTAACAGTCTAAAACCAACAAACAGCAACTATTTAAAATGAAACAATTTGGACTGATTCCAAACTTACATGCGATAGGGCAAAGCAACTTGTTGAGACAACTCGTAGGGAGTTAAATCTTAGGTCCAGGACAATTAGCACTCCTGTTACTAGCAATCAATCCACTGGTCAGGTGGTAGCTAAGCATCGCTCTCTTAACAATTCAGACATCAGTATTTTAACGACACCAATAATTGTTCCGACTACTTCCCATGTGGATAACTCATAAGATCTACTAAGTAGCGTTGACTTGTTTAACCCTTGGTTAACCACCTGGGCCCCGATTCATGTACATTTTTATCCCGGTATAAGCAGAGTTAGGTGGTATAAGTGCGGTATAACTCCGAATCCAATTCATGAAGACTTATCCCGCCTCGCACGGGGATAAGAAAATATGTAAACAGATGGCGGACATTTTAAATTTTGCGTCTATGTGTAAAACGAGAAAAGTTGTCATCACCCTCATAAAACAAATCAGAAACCGTCTCGGGCCTAGGCCCAGATGTAGAAAATTATTCATAATACAACAGTGTAGGCCTAAAGTTCGATTAGGCTATAGGACTAGATAAAATTAATACTAACATAACACGTTTGACAAGCCCTTGGCCTCTCCTAGGCAACCCTAGGCCTGCACGACCCTGTTTTGACACACATACCGCACAAATAACTAGTTTTGATTACTAAAAGCCTTATGCAGATGAACAATAGTATGATAGTCCTAGGCTATTCCGAAATTTACGGCAATAATACGCCTTTTCTTTTCTTTTAATGATCGCACGCAATCTTCTGTCAATAAATAAAAATGTAAAACAAAAGATGGTGCAAATTTTTAGTGTTCTTTTGCAAATCTGCTGATTTACATGGCTGTGGAATGCAGTGGAAAAAACATTTGTTGTACTTGTTGTTGGATTGAAAATTTCTGATTGGATGAGAGTTGCTCAGACTTAACCAGGCCTTATCCTGCCATGTCCTGCATTATACCGTCCTTATACCACTTATACCCGGGATAAATGTACATGAATCGGGGCCCTGGGGTCCATGCGGCCACCAGTCAACATTTATTGCTTAGCCATGAGCGCATCTATGAGCGTGGCTTACTGTGAGTCTCAGTACCTTCAAGTTACATCTAACTAATGAAAATTCAGTTGGAGCCCGGTCTCCATGTGTTACGTATTACTCTCCACGAACCTCGCGGGGATTCAAAGGACCCCAGGTGGCTACTAACGTACTACATTTTCAAGTGTTTTTACACAAGTAAAATTTTTATCAATGCATTTCACCTTCACCAAATAACCATATTTTTCATGTTAATTGATAGATATGAACTTATACATACTTATCTAAGTTAATTATACATAAATATAACATAAAAAAAATCATATGTATAAATATGAATGAAAAAGGTCAATTCAAGTGAAGGGGCGGAGGGGGGGGATTGGTCAAAATTTCACCAAAGTAAACAAAAAAGGGAAAACTTTTTGTGAAATCGAATCAATCATACATTATAAACATCATTGGTAATTTTTTTTTTTAAATAAGTTCAAAATGGACTCAAAATGGACTCAAATTTGACAAAATTTACAACATTGCATTTTTTCTGATTTTTAAAAAAAATTTCAAGTGGAAAAAAAAACTATAATTTTCGCGAATTTTAACTCTTGGAACACTAAATGGTCATCAGAAAGGTTCAAACATTAATTCCTGACGAATATTAGGTTTCAAAATCTGAAACCTGGCACACACAAGGGCTTTAATGATGGGGTCCTGACGCGCCCCAGGTGGTTAGTTATGCTTCTCAGAAACAGGTGGTTAACCAA
Organism: Sweltsa coloradensis; assembly: GCA_024449915.1. Lineage (NCBI taxonomy): Eukaryota > Metazoa > Arthropoda > Insecta > Plecoptera > Chloroperlidae > Sweltsa > Sweltsa coloradensis. The sequence goes on from JAMZAV010003364.1 coordinate 58,968, forward strand.
GGGTTAATCCGAATCTTGCCGATCAACTAAGTCCTCATCTCCATCCCCTTAAGGCTCAGTTTCGTCATTAGATTCCGTTTTTGCTTATCAACCTACACCAAGTGCATTGGTGTCGACTGCCGATAAGCACACCCAAACGGCGGCTAGTCGGGATGTATTTTATTTGGCGAGACACACGGTCAATCAATCGACCCAGACGTGTTCAGAACTTTCCATAGTTCCACTGCCTCTCTTACAACATCCAGAAAGTCATTTCGTTTACAGTTCCACCCAAACCAGTATGGATGTTCTCAAACAATCTCACTTGCCGTTAACTGATGTTACAATTGACTTGTCGTCTGATCAAGGGGAACTCAATTCGTCTAATGTTCAAAGCTCCTTTTTAATTACGAAGTGTACAACTCCGTCCAACTCGCCACCACTGGACCTCCACTCCGAAGTTCCTTTCAATTCCACACCACCTCTATCTATTTCATACCAGAAAGCCAACAACAGTGAATGGATTGATTTAATGCGTTCTTATACAGAAGACACAGAATCAATTGGTAAGTTTGCTTCCCTTACTACCTGGTAAAAAGAACATATGTAGTGAATACTGTTCTACCTCTAGCATTAGCACTAGGGATGTGGAATTTTGGGAGAAGGTTTATGGCGAAGTGGTGGTGAAAGCACTACTTAGTACAACAGGTAATGATCACACTCCTGATCATAAGTCGGGTAAATCTAGACAGAATATAACATTAAGCATAATAAGGGCAACGGTAACTCTGCTGAGAAAATACTGTACGCTCGTACACAGGATATATATTTTAAATGACACCTTGGGAACTCTTGTAGTTAACAATGAAAGGCCCATTGATCAATCTGTTAAGGAATTATACTCCAAATTGTGTGGGGTACCTGGACCAATAAAATCGAGACGTGTATTCCCAACTGTTGAGTTAGGAAACATAGCCCTACCGCCCTTTACTTCAGGGGAAATCCTTCTGAGGATAAAACAGAAAGTTAAAGCTACAGGTGCTGCTGGCCTTGACGGTACCATGAAGAAGCACCTCTTGGCCAAGGGCACAGCTAACCTGCTAGCAGTGTTGTTTAATCTAATATAGGTAGCAACTTGGATACCTAAAGAGTGGAAAACTAACCGTACGACTCTTTTTCCCAAGAAGGAATCTGGTCTCACCAACCTTTCAAACTGGCGTCCAATAAACTTGTCTTCATTGCTATGTCGAATATTTTTAGCTTCAATGGATGCCAGAATTCGGAAAGTCCTATCGTTTAACATTAGGCAAAAGGGTTTCGTTCGTGAGAACGGGTGTTTCTCAAATCTCACCATACTTGATGCTTGCATCGCTAAGGCCATACATACACTCCAAAGGTATAGTTGTCACTCAATTAGATGTACAAAAGACATTCGATACTGTCCCCCACGGTGTAATTTTTTAGCGTTTGAAGGAAGCTGGGCTTCCAGATTCTTTTGTGGAGTTGGTAAGAGAATCTTACAATGGAGCAACTACTACAATCACCATTTCCTTGTAAAGAGGGGTTAAGCAGGGGGATCCTCTCTCGCCTCTATTATTTAACTTAGTATTGGATCCACTTCTTGACACAATCAAACAGGATGTCAACAACTCCTTCCATTTAGACCCCGATGTAACAATCTCGATCTGAGGTTTTGCGGATGATTTAATTCTTCTGTCGGACTCTGTCGAAGGCTCTCAGGAAATGCTAGATGTAACACACGACTTTTTGTCTGAACTAAACATGTATCTTTCTGCAGAGAAATGTTAATCATTTCAAATCATTCAGAAGGGGAAAACCTGGTTGCACAACGATCCAGGGCTCAATATCAAAAGCACACCCATTGCTTCCATTACTGCTGAGGAAGTCCTTGATTACCTTGGTGCAACTGTTTTATCTTTCAATGGAATTAAAAGTCGAAGAGGCGTCATGGCTTTAATGGACGCTTTAAAGCGTTTTTAAAGTCAGAAACTCAAGCCTTAAACTTCATACTTCTTGCCACACTTCACCCACTTGTTGGTGTCTTCTCTGCCATCTGGCAACCTTCTTTCTGAGTTGGATGCAACAATACGCAGGACGGTGAAGGAGTTCCTTCATCAGCCTACTCAAATTCCTGACGCATCTCTGTATGCAAGGAGAAAAGATGGGAGCCTAGGTGTGCCCGAGATGAAAAACCTAATCCAATGTGCGTACCTAATGGCTTCATCTTAAGCTCTGTCAGTTGAGGATGAAGTTTTGCAGGCTGCTCTAAGGTCGAGCAGAGTGTCTTTAATGTGCTCTAGAGTAGCGTCCAACTTGAAGCTTGAATGGCCAGGTACTATCAATAAAAAGAGGAAAGTAAAGGAGCATTTCAATGGCAAAGTGTCTGCCAACTGGGCAAAAATGAAGTTGCATGGGTTAGGCGCTGAATTCTTCTACCGTTCGCCTGTCAGCAGCAATTGGTTGTTCAATCATAACAGACTCACGCAGGCACAATTCAACGATGCCATCAAGCTGAGAGCCAATGTCTTCGGCACAAGGCAGATCTTAAACTTTGCGAAAGTTGTAGATTCAGCCAAATGTCGCTACTGTGGTGTGGCATGTGAATCTCTAGCACATATAAAAGGTCAGTGTGGTGCGACAAAGGACGTCGTCAATTCAAGACATAATTGATGTCTAGATATTGTTCAAAAAGAGCTTGAGGCTAAGATCCTTCCGGAAGTTCTTGTACAGGAACAAGAGTTCAGTGGACCAACTGGGCTCGTCAAACCAGATCTGGTCATAGTAAAAGACCATAACATCTGGTTGTTAACGTGACAGTGCGGTTCGAGGAACGTCAGTGTCTGGAGAGGGCGGATTACGATAAGACTAGCAGTTACCAAAACTTGTCTCAAATGATGAAATCAACCTGGAACTGTTTAGATTTTGAAGTAATTCCGATCATAATTGGTAACAGAGGATGTCTTCACAAGAGGACTATTGATCAATTAAAGAAACTTGGTATTCTTTCCAACTACATTCTAGTCAACCTCTCACTAACAGCTCTGAGGGCCAGTATCATCATGGCCAATTTATTTTTATAAAATGGTTAGTCAGGGTGTTATTTTAAAGCGGTGGTAATGGAGGGATAATTGGCACCATCAAGTCAGGGTTTTTCCTATTATTTTATGCTTGTTTTACACGGAGGCGTTGTCCTGTTGGCCTTTTATCCCTCACAGGATCTGTCTGGGAAGTTTTATTGCTAATTAGCTTTACGCTGGGTACTTGTTAATATCACAACACCCTTTGCGCTGGAATCTCTTAACCCAATCTTTCTTCGAAGTTATTTAAGTTTACTCTGCGGAAGGATAAACCGGAATAGGCCGACTAATCTTTTTCTATGTTGGGTCAATACTATCACCAAATGCGACCACAGTTTATTTGTGAAGAACCTTACAACATTATCCCGCGATACAATGGCGGGAGTAGGCAAGACTGTCTGAAGGTAACCAAATGCAACCACAGCTTATTTGTGACGAACCTACAACATTATCCCGCGATACAATGGCGGGAGTAGACAAGACTCTCTTAAGGCCACTCTCGCCTAGATTAAGGAGTCGACAATCCAGTAGGCCACGTGTCACGGCGGCACTGCGTATTGAGCTAGTCACTATGGGCATTGCTGACATGGGATGGGTATTGGGTGCTCTGGCCCCTCTTGGAGTTGTGTTTTGGGTTAATTCCTGGCCTGCTTCTTCGGGGGTGTGTGTTGGGATGCTTCCTGGCCCGCTCTTTGAGCGTGTGTTGGGGTCCAATATCTTTAACTGACCTTGATTATAAACAGCTGGGATCTATCTACGGGTCAATAGCCCTGTGATGGGGAGTGTTGGGCTTGTGGGGCCAATCCGGCCAATTGTTACGTTATCGTCGTGAGAATCGTTAAGCTGGGATCCTTAGGCACAAACGGACGAGGGAATAGACAACAATGGCATGGGGGTGTTAGGGTTACCATCTTCTTTACCCCCCCAATGATTTCGGTGCAAGTAACGCTAATGAAAATAATAATAATACCGCGAGTCAACAGACCGTGGTCGCAGGTAATCCTAGAAGGAATGCTTATGCCATTCCGAATGAAAGTGAGTCTGATGAGGACCAAGCTTCACCTCCGGGGGTCGTAGTACCACCCGATGAGTGGATCTGCAGAGCGTGTAACAAGACCTTTGCTACTAACCGTAGGTTGGGGCAGCTTACGAAAAGAACACATCCAGTACTAGCCAACGGAGCTATTGATGTGAGTAGGAATTTGGTCAAGTGGGAGAAGGAGGACATTCGGTTATTGGCTCGCGCGGAGGCCGAGGCTCCTCCCGGCGAAAAGTTTCTAAATCTTTACCTGCAGGAAAGATTCCCAACTCGGTCCCTCGAGGCCATTAAGCGGGCACGGCGTCAAACCGTGTACCGCGAGATGGTCGTCGGTATGAGGCAGGAAGGACTTGTGTTGCCCAATCCTGCCCCCCAGCCGATAGAGGTGGTTGAGGAGGGAGCGCCTGCGGCTGCGTCGCAAATGAACACTCCCCCTAGGCAAGTGAGATGGTCAGAGGATGAGTTCCGGGTTGATGGCTCGTCTTGAAGCCGGGGCTCCCCCTGGGGTGTGAAAGATGAACGAGTATTTGTTTGGGAGTGTGCCGAACCGCTCCTTTGTTTCGATCAAGGAGGCACGTCGTCGTGCGGCTTACGCCAGGTTTTTAGAGCCCGAAAGGAATGATCCCCATGTGGGGGATCTTCCCGGTAGGCCTGCCCGTGCACGGCCCAATCATGCTCAGGGAGCTCCACCACCAGGGTCAAACTCTGAAGATTCTGATGCTGAAGCGTACCCACCTGAGACGGTGGATGACGATATCAGGTTGAGGATTGAGGAGCTTGTTGAGCAACTCGATCCTCGATTGGGATGGGAGGTCGACAAGTTGCGGCAATAGGCCGTGGACGCGTTGGCCGTGAGGGACGCTGATGCTGGTATCCTTGAATGGATCATATTGGTTGCTCCTACTGTTCCAAAGACGCTTCGAACCAAAAGTACGAAAGCATCAAAGCACGTAGCGCATGTGAGTAGGAGAGAGCGGCGCCGTCGTGAGTATGGTAAGATGCAGCGTCTTTGGGTATAAAGACCAAGCTAGATGTGCACGTTTGGTTTTAGACGGGGAGGTGGACGAGGCCTTGCGGCCGACACCGCAGGCTATGGACGACTATTGGCGACCGATGTTTCGGCGCCTAGTCGTCCTATTGTTCCACCAGTTCCTACTGTTGATCCGTCGCCAAACGAGCCATTGCTTAGAGACGTGTGGAGTCCGATCTCGCCTCAAGAGGTGAAAGAGGGCCGCATTAAAAGTACTACTGCACCTGGCACGGACCAAATCTCCGCGGCACGGTAGAACAAGATTCCACTGTTGGCGATCGCCATTCTTTTCAATATTTTCCTACTCGGAGGAAGCATACCTGAGGTACTTATTCAAACCAGGACTGTCTTCATACCTAAGAAGCAGACCGACCAACCTGCTGACTACCGGCCGATTTCGATCGGGTCTGTTGTCTGCCGACAGTTCCATCGACTCCTGGCTCTTCGCGTCCAAAGTAAAGGCGTAGGCGACATCCGCCAGCGTGCTTTTCAGAGAGCTGATGGGTGCGGTGAAAACATTACGATTCTCACGGCCCTAACTGCTGAATCGCGTCGCGCATGTCGACAACTTCATCTAGCTACCCTTGACTTGTCGAAAGCTTTTGACACGGTCTCGCGGTTTGCGTTGATCGACACAGATTGTAGTCTTGTATTCCCTGCAGTTTTTGTGCGGTATATCTAAAGGACTTACGAAAACGCTATAACTTACTTGGATGGCGGAGCCTTGGTGCCGGTGCGGGTTGGTCGAGGGGTACGGCAAGCTGATCCGTTGTCTCCGCTCTTGTTTAACTTTATTGTTGACAAAGCTTTGAGAAAGTGCAGCTCATACGTTGGCTTTGATTTTAATGGGGTGCGTGTGAATGCCCTAGCCTTCGCAGATGACGTTATCCTTGTGGCTGGGACCAAGCGGGCTTGGAGATTTTGTTTGACCCAAATTGAGGTAGAGTTGGCCTTTTGTGGCCTCTCTATAAATGCTGGAAAAAGCGGTACTACGTCGTTTGTGCCGTCTGGTCGAGAGAAGAAGTTTAAGATAGTCCCAGGGCAGTTTCGGCTTGTATCTGGCGCCCTTCTTCGTTCAGATGACGTGCTTGACATTTGGCGGTACCTAAGCGTTTCCGTTCAAAATTCAGAAATTGGTGGCGTAGGTCGTGCTGGTGATATGCGTTACCCCCCTAACCGCATTTCAAGGGCCCTTTTGAAGCCTCAACAGAGGCTTAAGGTTCTCGTGATGTAGCTCCTGCCCCGGTTCACTCACGTTCTGGTGTTTGGTAGGTACAACGCTGGAGTACTGCGCAAGTACACCTGCGCTCCGGTCCTGGATGCACCTAGCTATGGATACCCCAAAGGGATATTTACATGCGCCGGTTAGGTCCAGTGGGCTTGGGGTCACTCCTCTTTCTCTATGGATCCCACAGATGAGGCTTCAGAGACTCATCCAGATTTCTTACTCCCCGAACCCCGGTGCAGTCGTGGCCTGTCAGGCTGACTGTATCCTGCGAAAGATACACCAGGCTAGGCAAGTGTTGCTAGGCAAGTGTTGCGGTGCATCGCTGGGCTAGAGGACAAGGCGAGTGCTCTGGGAGATGTACTGTCTGCTCAGTTTTGGAGTGCTGTGGACGGCCATGAGCTTAGGGAGTCTCTGGCGTCCCCAATGAGTACGGGCTGGGTACTAACGCACTCGGGCGGAATCCCTGGCAAGGTTTACGTCCATTGTCATCAAATGAGAGCAGGAAATATTCCAACACGCATAAAAACCACCCGTGGACGTCGGGTTGGCGCGGAGGTCGGTTGTCGAGCTGGATGCCGGTCCACCGAAACCGCCGATTCCCACGCACGGCGGTCGTCTGAAAACACGCACGGTGGTCGTCTGAAAAGACATGACGCTGTCAGGGATGTAGTCGCTTCTGGGCTTGTGTCTGCTGGATGGGAAGTAGAGAAGAAGCGGTTGTATGACCTCGGCGGTACCCACCGGGACCGTAAACCGGATATCATCGCGGTCCGAGAAGGACAATGCGTGATATCAGACGCGCAGGTTGTATCCGGTGCTGGGAGTCTGAACAAAGCCTTTGAACATAAGCAATGGAAGTACCAAGGCAGCAACATGCTCTTGGCTGCAATTGCGTCTCAGCGCAACGTGGCGGTCACAAGTATAAAAAGTATTCAGGTGACGATCAGCTGGAAGGGGGTGTGGTGCCCGAAATCTGTGCGTGGGCTCCTTTCATTAGGGGTTTCACCACGGTTTCTGCGGCGCTGTACTACCACCGCACTGCAGGGCTCTTGGTTGAATTGGGTTCGCTTCAATAGTATGACGACCATGTCCCCATGGGCCGATGTCAGGGATGGTATTGGTTGACCTATAGGAAAGTTGTTTCCATCTGCGGTTCTATGGCCACACGCAGACGCGTGACAAGAGTAATGTTCAGGTCTCCTGTGGGGTACTACACCTCGGACGGGCCCTGGTGTGGTGCCTGGGAGATTTGTGTTACTCGCCCTCTGCGGTAACAAGTCCCGTATAACACCCCCAGTTGGGAGCTGCTTAGACTTTCTATGTCTTTGTGGTGACCAAACCGGTAAGGACACTAACCAAATGCCACCACAGCTTATTTGTGACGAACCTCACAACGTTATCCCGCTACACAATGGCAGGAGTAGACAAGACGAACGAAACATTGTCAATCCGATGCTGGCTGCCTATATAAGTTATATATTGAGAAAGCTTATGACGTGTAAGGCCTATAAGACATCATAAACCTTTATTTAAAACGATTTCGAACACATTTTTTTAAATTATTCTCGTGTTTTAGACCGGCCGCCGAAAATCAATATCGGCGTAATAATAAAAAAAAAAACGATGTTTGTGTTATGGAGCACGGAGCGGTGTTCGCTTGATGAAATTTTGTGGAAGAATTCGAAATCTCTGAAATTGGAACTGTCACGCTTTTGAGTCCCATCGAAAAATTATTTGTCAAGAAAATGGCAATTTTACAATTTGTTTTCGATTTTTAACAATCGACTTTGACTTAAAACACCCACATGTTTTATCCAAATGTAATGTTTTTTTTACAGAACCTTAATTTTATGAATTTATACATTCGTGTAAAACATGAGCCTAATATAATAATTATTTCTTATGAAAATCGCATCATAGTGATGCTATGAGAGATCTGTTCAGAGTTAAAAAATGTTCCAAAATTCGAATCTCCTAAACGGATGGACTTAGGACCTTCCGGTTTAAAAAATAGGACTCGTACGGACAATAAGAGTTTTCTTGCAAAATTTTCATTCGTCTACCTCCCCCGCAAAAGTGTCGAAATTACCCCAGAAAATGTACCCTGAAATTGCCCCCCTTCCCGTCGACGGGGCTCGAACCGTCTATCCTAGAGAAAAATTTATTGGAAGTAAAAGTCTTAAAATGGTACCGTCTACCCGTTGGTGTTAATTTTGTGTTGGTGCGACCCCCGTGCTGCCCCCGGGGGTGGTTTCGGATCGGTTTTTGTTCAAAATCACGAGAAATACGATCGATACGCGGTCGAATTTGGTCTTGTTGGACGCGTCGCGTCGCGTCGAGAGACGTTAGAATAGTACACACACGACGTAGATTCTGCCGCCCCTGGCCTGGGCCTAGCCGAGGCTTAAGGCCCACAGCCTTTGGGTCTCTTCATGGCAATGAGTTATATATTTAGAATGCTCATGACGTGTAGGTCCTTTTAGACATCGTTACCAAGAATATGAAATGATTTCAGATCCATTTAAAAAAAAAAAGTGTTTTATACCAGCAGTGGAAATCGAATTCTATACCTAGAAATAAAAAGCCGCAATAAAAAAGGCCAATAAGTTATCTTTAAACGTCAACTAAAGACAATTTGTTTTTTTACAGCATCAAAATGGACATGTCACTTTTTGATCTTATCGACGAAATGACCGACTGCGTTGATAATGAAAGTTTGGATGACATAGCAGTAATGTCGTTCGATCATGAAAACAACCCCGAACTGGAGGCTTTTCTCCACGAATTGTATGAAATCGAAGCCACCCCACTTCTGGTCACACAGGACCACGTTATGGTCGACGAAGGGGCAGTCGCCGGTGCGGCGATCATAGACCCCCTCCAAAATATCCAATTGCAAATGGACGTTCGAGTAAACGTCGGGGAATGTTTCCCGGTGGTTCAACGACATCCGGACGACTTAACTGCGACGTAAGTAACTCCCGCCGGTGCGGGTGCCTTTTTTAGATGTTAATGTTAATTGGTTTGTTAATGTTGTCCCTCTAATTACAGTCTGACTACGATGAACAATGTGAGGTAGCCCTCGCAACAGGCCACTTCATAAGGAAGCGATTATGCCAATACTGCCAAGACCCACCAGTTAAATGCCTTAAACAACGTCTTGTCGATCGGCACAAGGTTCCCCTAGATGATGCGAAGAAAATGGTGAAGCTTCACTTGGGACGAGAGAGTAGGCTTATTGAACATCCGGGCCTTCGTCCCGGCCGGGCCATCAATGATCCCGTGAGTAACAAAATCTGACCACTTGCTCATCACAAATATTTTACTGTCAACTGTGGAACATTCCAGGACCTCCAGAAACTAATTTATTTATCCTTTCTAGTCCTACGATAAGGCGCCTAAAGGCCCTTACCTATACTGGTGTGAAATATGTTTTGAGGCAGTAGATAAACTAACCAGACAGACACGTCCAGCGGCACCACCCAGACATGACTACGTGCCCATGCCACTTGGGCACGTAAACACCCCTCGAGCTGTGGTCCAAAATCCCGCCCCACCTCCATGCCACCACAAAAAAGTACTTAGGAAGTTTTAGTTAAAAATGGCTAGCCCACCTCCCCCCCTCACCAATCAGTCTTCCCCTCCACCCCCCACCAAAAAAAGTAAAATAATTATTTGATTTTGATATTGACATTTAACAACCCACGACCCCCTACCAAAGTCACTCCTCAACCCTCCTCGCCAACCCCGTCTGGCAGACGTGTAATTTGGCAAGGCACGGGCAGCGCGCCCGTATTGGAGACGTGGTAGTATGGCTAGTTAAAATGTGCTCAATTGTTGCTTCCTGTTTCGAATTATTGCCCTTTTTCCTTTGCAGAGACGATGCACCTGACCTGACAATTTTAACCAATGCAATTATATATGTATATATTTTTATTTAATTTTTTATATACTTTTTACTTTAATTTTTTAATATTTTATCATCTTATGTAATTGACAATTTTAAATTAAAAAGCTTTATACATTAATATGTTTATTTATTCAAACATAAGCCTACATGATTCATTTGAGGAGTGACTAGGAAAAATGCAATATATCCGTATAATTATTAAAAATAAAAGATTGCGTAAGCCTCACAAAATTTAGCTATTATAATAATTTAAAAAAATCTGGTGAAAAACGCAACATCTACTATGCCATTCGACAAAGAAATTACATTGTTGTTATAAAAAGCAATGTGTCCCTGTCGAATGAGCTGCATTGTCGCAGTTGATATTTTATCTCAATGGACATTTTCATTTTTGCGTCGTCGCTCTTCATTTCCTCCTCCCCCTCCTGCTAAAATGTACTTGACTCCATCCATTGTGCTCATTAGTTTGTTTGTTTGATTATCCTTAAGGTACTTGTTTTCCCGACTGCACCATGATCGTATTCTCTCAAATTCCTGGGCAGGCCTCGATTCTACTTAAGTAAGCTATGCCTTTGCCTGTCATTTTATTAAGTCCCAGTATTGCCCAGAAATTGGCTTGTCCTTTTAACAGTGAACAGTTTAATACATAATTTTATGTAGATGTTAAAGCGTAAAAATAATTGCTCCAAACTAGTATCGAACCCGGAACGCCTGCGTTATACACTCGCGCCTTGCACCCATGCCAGTATAGTGGCTTGACGTGGTGGACTCTAGTTGCCCACTAATAGTAGGCCAGGACCAGTCTTGGGAAAATTTTGGCAACACGAGAAAGTTGATATCTTTTGAACGGTTAGAGCTACGGACAAGAATAACTCATCTTAAAGGAAAAGTGCCGGCGCTTCTTCTCCCGTCTAAAAAACGATGTCAATTGTAAAAAACCGACGCCGCCCCGCCAACGCCCGTAAATGAAAATATTTTGAGATTAAAGTACGGGTTGTGCTTATATACGGTACTAAAAACCGGGACCCTAGACAGGACGGAAGAGAACCTAAAAATTCCCAAACGGGTAAAGTGGGAAATAGTGAAGGCGTCGCGACGCCCAATTTTTTTTTTGGCGCACGTAATCATCATCAAATAATTTTATGTAGATATAAAAGCGTAAAAAAAGATTGCTCCATACTCCAGACTCTATTCTTCTAAAGTTAGCTAAGCCTATCCTTGTCTTAGTGATTAGTCCCAGTATTGCCCAGAAATTGCCTCGTCATTTAAATCGTGGACAGTCCAATAAATAATTTTATGTAGATTTAAAAGCGTAAAAGAAATTGCTCCAGACTTGAATCGAACCCGGAACGCCTGCGTAATACACTCGCGCCTTGCACCCATGCCAGTATAGTGGCTTGACGAGGTGGACTCTTAATTGCTCACCTATAGAAATTAATCTTCTTGCCACCTTGGCAGGCCTCGATTTAATAAATTCCTAAGTTTTAATTGTTTTAAATTTAGTATTCTTCCCAGTTTGGTCTTGTCTTTTAACCATGAACATCGATAAATTTTTTATTAAAAAAATTTTTATTTTAATATTTAGCTGGTCATGGTAGATTTTTTACTAAATATATTGAAACATTTGCTCATCACTTGTAGATTTGATTAAAATTTAAGAAAGATTTGGGTTTGTTCTATAGAAGTAGTTTTAGGTCAGTGCCATACCATTGGGTAGAACTTTGCTAAACCGAAATGCAATTTTAACAAACATTTGCTGAAACACTGAACAAAAAAATTTGATTTACAAATTTCAAAAAGGCGATAGTTCATTTTTTTGTAAAAAAGAACCGTATGTAGTCATGATGCACATAGATTTTGTAGTATAATCAACTTTGACCCCAATCAATATTTAATAACAAAACATGGTGCAATGAACCCAAAAAAATAATATAAATAACCCCATCGCACATCATCTCAGAATTTTTCTGAATGATAGCTTTCTCGTCCCAACATTACGTGATTAAAAAAGGAGTCCATTTGGGAATACTGCCGTTAGACCGTGTTAATCCATGTGGAATTTCTCACGCGTTGTTTGCTTCACACTATGAAAATTTTTGAGACTTTTTAACCCGGTAAATGTAAAGAATTTTCCCAATCCGTGTTTTTTATTTGGGTTCACAAGTCAACACAGCCGACAATCGAACCCACTATAATCAGAAAAAACAGTTTCTTGAAGGTTTAGCTCTGGTCACTCGCGTGAACCAAGTTAAAGTGACTTTACCATACTAAACGGTAAGGGTACTTATTGTAAATTTAAAACTCCAGTAAGAGCCGTCTTTCAAAAAAACATGTGAATTTCAACGCGTTGCGTACTTTTAACTTATAAAAATATTGCGATTGCTCAGTATAATTGGTGATTGAAGAATTTTTCTAGCCAACATGTTTTCATCTTTGCGAATTATCTACTAACCCCGTGCCAAAAATTAAATGGGAACCTACACTTACAAAAACATCTTTCTAAACCGTTTGCTCGGTTCACTGTCTAATGAACCCAAAAAATTTAAAAAATAAAATCACTAAAATGTGTAAGATTTAAGAATTATCTTGTAAATATTAAAAAAATTGAATGCACGTGGACTGGATTTAAAAATGGCCAATTTATTAGTCCAAGTAGCCGTACGTTTACTTATTATATGAAGAAGCTCAGTATAAATGGAGACCCTTGAGAATTTTTGTAGCCGACATGTTTCATACTTTTGTCGAATCCTATCATACATGTAGCACCGTGGCTCCAACAACTTTCAAACATTCTCTAGGTATTACCTACATGTTCCCACTCAAAACGATTTCTTTCGGAAATCACCACCCCTTGTGTTGCCCGAGTGACACCGCATATTGAAGCTCCTGTCAATTAAATTATTAATAAAAAAATAAAAATCATCTAAAAAATGTGCTAAAATGTATCTTTTAAAATTTATCTTTTAAATAGTTAAAAAAAATTGAATGCACGTGGACTGGAATTTAATAAATGGAACAAATATTATTTAGTCCAAGTAGCCTTACGTTAACTTCTTACATGAAGAAGCTCAGTGTCAATGGAGACCCTTGAGATTATTTGTAGCCGACATGTCCCATAATTTTGTCTTATCTTACCATACATGTAGCACAGTGGCTCCAACAACTCTAAACATTCCTCTAGATATTTCCCACATATTCCCACTCATCAGTTACAAACGAGTAATTGTAATTTTAAATAATTCCTAACGATTTCTTTCGGAAATCACCATCCCGTTGTTGCCCGAGTGACACCGCATTTTAAAGCTCCTGTCGATTAAATAATAAATAACAAAATAAAAATCCTTCCATATTTTTTTTTTAAGTTAATACAAACTTTAAATTTTGTAATATCTCAAATATGTGACCTCAGCATGCGTTATATTTTTATACAGTCGTTAGAAAATTACAAAATTGAATAAGGCAAGGAACAATGCCGACTCAGAACAACCTTGAATTTATTATGTGCCTTGTTGCTGGGACGGCTCCAAAGTCACTGTTCACAAATTTCTAGGACAATAACAAATGTACTTAATTCCAAATCAGTAGTAAAAAAACTTCATACTTTGGCGGGAATCGAACAACGGACTTTCTGCATTGAAAACAGATACTCTAAACAGTGTTTTTTGTGCGAGACATTGCAGGCTTTAGCCAGGAGAATACTGTAGTTTCAGGCCGTAGCCAGGAGAATACTGTAGTTACAAGCCCGGGCGGATGAATAGGTCTGGTCAGGGGCTTGTGGGGTAAATTGCCAGCCGAATATTTATGACGCACTCAAACCAGTGTTTTGTATGCTAATATGAAACAAACAAATAATTTCACAATATTCATTCCTGATCCCATTCCTGAATATGTATACAGCAATTTCCGAAACGCCATCATTGCAGCAGGTAGTCAAAGGGAAGGGAAAAGTTCCCCGACGACGAACCAGAGCTCGCCATTAGTTTCAGGGAGAAAAACTCCCCCAATCACTGGCCAAACCACGAGAAGGTTGCGAGCTGGAATTTGATGGCCCGGCAACAATGGAGTGAAGATGAAAAACAATAAGCTCTCTCCATGTATTATAAAACTTTTTTACTTTATCACGACCTAATAGACAGGAAAAGATTCGATCTCCCTTCAAAATCTAGGGTAGAAAATTGGTTGTGTGTTGAATTTGCAAGCTGGTATGTGCCCTGAGTTGATGGAAAAACTTTAACTCAAAATGTCAGAAATGTCCATTGAGGAAAGTTAGGTTGTATTTCAATAAAACAGAATTACCAATACAGCGAGGCGTACGACATACTTGAGGAATTTGAAGACTTGGGGCCACTGGGTTGGGAATGCTTTTATTCATGACTAGTGGGCTCAATCATAATTAAATGATCCCGATCGCATATTTTGAAGCAAATTTAGTTGTTAAGGGAAACCAGCTAAAAACTTTATTAAGTTGAAGCTTAGACGCATTGTTTGATTCAGACGCATTGTTTGATTCAGGCGCATATGTTCAGGCAATTACGTGCGATCAAGGCCCTTTCAACCAAGCTGTAGCCCAGAGTTTAAACGTTTCTGTAAATAAACGTTTTTTTATGCATGGGGGGCGCAAAGTGTTCCATGTTTTACGACGTGCGCCTTTTGAACAAGAGCGAGTTTATTTGATTGGTAAGGATTGTTTAGTGGACGGCAAGCAGTTATCATGGCGGGATATATTAAATGCATACGGTATCGATGCCGGGTCATCCGTAGCCCGACTTGCTTGTACGTTGAGCCCTTGACATCATCTCACGCCGAATACTTTCCAGAAAATGAATGTCAAGATAGCCGTACAGGTATTCTCGCATTCCGTAGCATCGCTTATCTACACCGCAGATGATTGATACTAAGCATATAACTTCTTGTACCGCACACAACACAGCATGTTTCATTGAACGTTTAAATCACCGTGTTGACGCCTTGGAACAGTTTGCGAATAAAGGTGCCCAATCCATTCAATTGCGCTACATCAGATAGGAACAAGATAGCTTGCCAGTGGTTGCTCGATGCCCCGGAATGGATAGGTACTTGGATAGTAAGAACGAAAAATAAGCGAGGGAAAGTAAGTAACTTCCCCTTGCTTTGACGGGTTTAAAATAACTGTATTGGGAATTTTTGATCTATGGGAGGACCTAAAGTCGGAGTGGTTCATATTAGACTGTACTAGGACCCGATTGAGAACGCGTTGTAAGTCATGAGGTGGAAGGGAGGATACGACCGTAATCCATCAACCCATCGCGTTAGGTGTAACCTGCAACGCATGGTGACTGTAAACCTAATGAGAGCAGCAGCTACTTCTAACTGTCAGGATGACGATGCTGGGATGCTATTGTTAACTCCCGGCGCAGAGAAGTAGGAGTCACGAGTCAACAAGATGAAGTTGAAGTCAACAAGATAAAGTTAAAGACAACCAAGACATGAATGAGGAGGAATCACTTTCACCACAACGTGCGGGACTTTCTTTGCTGAGGTTTTGTGCTTTCTTTATTAAATAAATGTTTGGCTCTAACATAATTTCTCATGGATTCGAAGATATGAAATCCCTTTCAATTGGAAGTATGGTTTCCAGCACTGTTTGAGGCCTCAGACTTTTGTCTTTGAGCATTAAGTCATATTAATTATATTGGCCACCACATATGACATTAAAATTTATTTTAAAAAATGCAACGCGGTTTAACTGAAGAAAATTATAGCAATGCGGTGGTACCCTAGTTGCTTCATATTTTTTGCAGTTTGAAAACTCAAAAAAAAAAAAATGATTGTGATCGAACAATGGGATTGATCTATGCATGTATAACATAACTCTCTTCGTCTAGACGACATCTTCCAAATTGCAGTCCCCCGTCGACGTAGCGCCGAAACTGTGCTAAATCGTGAACTGTGGAGCAATTCATTTGATTTACTAAAAACATCTTTTTACTTCAAACTTAACCTTACGAATTTGACTCTTCCGTACCCTGAAGTGTTTTCTTTTATAAATAAGGCTGTTTCTTTCGTAGAGTCGCATTTCCGAAATTTCGAAAAATTTCTGAAGCAATGGGACAAAAACGAGTTGCTGCTTTACTCGAAATACATTCTCTTTCTGGAGCTGACATTACTGATTCATTTTCTGGTAAATCTAAGACCAGTTTTTGGAACAGGTTTGTAGATGCTGATGACAATGGCCTGGAAGCCCTTGCATCACTAGGTGGAACAAAAACAATTATTGGAGAATAAACAGATCGAGTACTTGAAGAATACGTATGCTCTGTGTACTTGCGAGTGCCCAAAATAAATACTCTGATCGAGTAACGATGATTTTTTGTAAACGAAAAAGCAAGAGGAAGGCATAAGTATGCCACCGACTCAAGCTGCACTATACATCCAACTATCGAACGAGCTCATTATCAAGCATTGATTTGGCAGCAATCGCATGTTGCAAACCCTCGTATACCACCAGGAACAGACTTTGGATGGACTAGATGATGATAAATCGTATAAGCCAGTAATGTATGACCTCCCTTGCGAACCTGAAGAACTGTTGTAGTACAGAACTGTTGTAGTACAACTTTATTTTTAAAACAAAGCTTTGCCTTGACATTAAGGTTGCCTTAAAGACACAGAATAACAAAAATTATTTAATTTACATTTATACAAATAACGATTGACAATAAGTAAAATTAGTAACAGATTATGAAAAAATGTGTAACTATTTTTTATTATTATATATAATTCAGTTTATGAAAAAAATTAAAGTACGGTGTTCTTGTAGTAAATCAAAATTTTTACCAAGTGTGTAATGAATGGACTTATGTGTACCGAAATATGTTCATGTTCAGCTGACATGGAAAGGTGTACAAATGTGAGAGATATGGATGAACTAAGTGATAAAAAAACAGATGGCGAAGAGGACGATGAGGAACTGTTACTGCGAGAATTATAATCTTAAGTTTGCTAGTTCAATTTAATGTGTAATATATATATATTTATATCTATTGAGCTTAATTTTTTTGGATGCCATTTCACTTTTATCATATTGACAATTGTCATCAATTTGTAATCTTAAGTAAAATCATAACTGAAATTTGGGCAATGGCAACATAAAATTAATGTATTATTTGAAGGAATCGGTAGGACACTGGCCTACAAGTCAAATCTAAGTCTATGTTGGTAATTTAGTGATAATCATGACCATGAAAAAGTTCTCTTATCCATATTGTGACGTTAAATACCTTTAATCTGATATCCCTCACGACTATGTGTGGAATTTAAGAAATAATTATTTCCGATATTCTGAATCCAACATGGCGGTGAATTTAATAATTTATTGAAATTTGTAAGTTAAATATAATGTAAGAAAGCCAAAAATTATTACAACCATTTAGAGATGAAGAAAAAAATTAGAAAAAATTAGTGTATATTTACAAAATTTCGACATTTTAACGCCCACCCCTCATCCCTTCCAGTCGCGGGTCTCAGATCCCCACCATCACTTTTCTGAATCTGTACTTCACAAGGAAAAAAATGATACCACTCTCAATACTGCATCACAAAATTGCACACGAGATTAGTTAACAAAACCCACTACCTACAAGGTAACAACAGACTCTTGGTTGCGATTGCGGCTCGTCACAATGTTGACATCACAAGTATAAAGAGTGTTCCAGCGACGATCATCTGGAAGGGGTCTGGTGCCCGTAGTCCGTGCATGAGCTCTCAGCAATATGGGTTCCACCGCGGTTTCTGCGGCGCTGTACGACTACCGCACTACAGGGTTCTTGGTTGAATATGATGAGATTCAATAGTATTACGTCCATGTCACCATGTACGGATGTCAGGGACGGTATTGGACGATCCGACAGGACATTATTTCCATCAGCTGAGCTACGGCCGTACGCAGACGTGACATGTGACAAGAGTTATGTTCGGGTCCCTCAGTGGGTGCCACGCCTCGGACGGGCCCTGGTGTGGTACTTGAGAGAATTGTGTTATTCGCCCTCTGCAAAGCTATCCCGTATGCTATCCCGTATGCTATCCCGTATAACACGCCCGACTTTGGAGCTGCTTGAATTCTCGGTGTTTTTGTGGTGACTGATCGAGTAGGGACAAACAACCAAATTATTGTCGTTGACTCCAATGCATCTTCTCCGAGGTGGTCCGCAAAGACAATAGAACATAAAGGTATATCCTTTCAGACTAGCGCTAGGAGTCAAAGTAAACGACTGGCCACGTGGGTGGTTTGGAAGCAGCCTCAGTGTGTCTACCGTTTTGAATAAAAGCCGTGCAAATTAATTCGTGACTATTCTATTGTTTAATGAATTTAAAGTGGCACGAAATGGATTGGTTTTGATTGATTGGTTTTTTCATATACTAGTTAAAGGGTCTCAACTTATTGTACCTTATCCTCAATCGATATACCGGGAAGGTATGCACGTTTGAAGATTTTCTATTGGGATTTTAAGAAAGTGTTTTCAGTTACTCTGCCTCTTCAAACCCGCACATCTCAGCTTTGAAAAACTGATGCGTCAGTCATGACCTTTCGCAGAAATTTATTATTGAATTCCTTCCCAGGTAGAACCATCCCTTTGATGCTAGTCTGCGTTACAGTTTCTCCAATGTCCCTTAGGAGACTTTCCCAAAACACTCCAGGTTTTCATGTTTCATGCAAACAAAATTCTTGTTGTTTTCTCAGTTTCATTAATGACTTTGTTTTCAGTGTCCAGTTTGCATACACATTACAGCTAGCAAAAGAATATCACATTAGCATGAAATCCGCCACCCGTAGGTTATTTTACCTACTGTCGATTTAGGGCTACTTGATCTTTCCCAAGTAAGATACCTTTTTTGTGCATGTCTGGTCGATTACGGACTCTTTATTGCCTGTCTTTTTGCTTTACACAACCTTTGTCTAGCCTACTATGTTTTACAACATTGTTCATAATGCCTATTATGACCGGTTCAAATCTTTCCAACACGTTTTATCACTGTTTTTTCAGTTTAACCCTTTAACAGGTCCTTGATTTCACACATAAATGCCTAGTTGGCCTACTTGTCTGAACCTGGCTTTAAGTCTGATTTAAATTTATTCTTGTTGGTCCTTCCAAAACTTTGGCTGTGCTCAGTTCTAAGCTTCGCAGTTTTCTATTTAGTGTGTAAGTTTTGAATTTTCATGGCATTTAGCCAAGCATTCAGAAACCACACTTTTTAAATTTGGCTCTAAGATCTACTGTCAAGACTGAAAACGTGCCGCTGTCCTTTAGTCGTGTTAATATATGTTCAACTCTTTTTCTTGGGTCCTTATGTTAAAATATTTTCATGAATGTTAACTGATTGAAAACTTAGTGTTAAATCTGTCATACAAGCAGCAGATTCCCATGTAGTTTCCAAATGTTGTCGTATTTTCTCCCCGACAATAGAATGATCGTTTTTGAGGCTAGGATTATTCCATTCTCCACAATAAAATGCTCGCTTCACGACCATGGCCTAGGATGGCTTGCTCACAAATCGAATTTGGAATGCCTTATGTCAAGATTATTTCCTATACACGCCGAATTTATTACTTTATCCTAATACTGTGAGTTTACGTATTAATTTTTTTCACCGTCCACTTGTAATTTCATTAACAATTTGTAATAGTCAGAATTTAATCTTCTAGTTACCTTTATCATGAGATAACTCACACGAGATCCCGAACCCTGGGCTAAGAAGTATGCTGACTACCTCAGAGAAGACCAGAGGGAAGTAAACTGCCATGCAATTAAGATTTTGATTAGTGAGTGTCATCTTTGTTTAAATAATTAATCATTTGATTCAAGAATGATAAAGAGTTTTAGTGAATTTGAAGCCTAAGGCTGTTATAATCATATATATTATACTAGACAATGTTTCCAGTGAAGTATAGCTTGCAAATAATTATTATTTAGAACGAAACTAACAAATGAAATTCAATGGATGTAACAAATGATTTCTAATATTGAATTGTTGTTTATTAGTAATTTCATTCCTTGTTTACCAACTTAACTATTGTTCAAATCTTGATTGTTTCACTATTTCATACTAAAATAAACTTTAGAAGGAATCTACGAGCAAATGAACTTCAGTTATGGTATCCTAGTATTGTCAAAATGCATTTCTCAATTATTGTGTTTATTAGAAAATCCTGTTAATCATGGTAATCTAGTGTTCAATAATCTAGTTTGTTTCACTATACTTCTGAAAAACTTAAGAACATCTTAATGCGTTATTGGTTTAAATTCTGCAAACGTCGATACATGATCTAGCTATAATTCATGTTGTAGCTTAAATTGAAGGAAAAGAGATGTTTGAAAACCCTGTTTTAGCTGTCTAGGATCATGTGGAACTACTCATTGGCTCGAGTGTTGGCTAACAGCCCTGGCAGTTATTAACCATTGGTGGTGATTAAAGTCAAGATTAAATTCGTGACTATTACTATTTTTAATAAACATTAAATAAGTATATCTAAAGTAAGGCGAGGTTGGAAACAACCATCGTGTTAGTTAAAATAACCATCTGTGTGTTTTGTTAAATCGAAATACCCTTTGAAAATTACATTTTTGAATGATTTTTAACCATAAATATATTGTTTTTCTTTAAAGGGTAAAATAATTTCGTAAAAGTATTGAAATTACAAAATACAAGATTAATACATGGGATAGGACTGGCCCTAAATGATTTAAAAATGTATATTTAGATATTGTATATCCGCCCATGGATACTCCCATTCGTGAGAGTCACAAGTACAACATAGTAACTACAAAGACCCCGTTCACCCATGACACTTAGTTGACCAATTTATAGCCGTACGAAATTTTTCAGTTCAACACAGAATCCACCGATACACCGTACTGAGACTCAGCCGTTCAAGGACGACAGTCACTAACACTCCAGTTTGTCAAGTGAATAATGCCAACAAAAATCTGTGGTCTGACAAAAAATAACCTTCTGTGTAAATTAAACATCTTCATGGCGAAAAAAGTCAGAACGATACTGTAGCTTGCACATACCGCAGACGAAATGGGCCCATGTATCTTGAATTAAAAACGGCAAGACCCTGCGATTATGCTTCAGAAAAAACATTTTTCCTGCCTTCAGAACTTGTGACATTGTAATACGCTTGCATGTTACAACTTATGTACATAACGTTTACTTACAAAGCTGGAATACCAGATAAGCCTTGTGCGGCAACACAGGTCTACAAAAAATGATTGTTTAATTTTCTTTAGTTTTGGTATAACTAGAAAGACAAGGGCATGGCTGTTGACCATGAGCAAGCTTTTACAGTTATTATAATATTTACTCGTTTACATTACTGAATTTATTAATGTGGACATTTAGCCAATGTATTTTCATGTATCTTACCGTTCAGATCAAACTCTGTGGGCTAAGAAGTATCAAGACTTGAAAAATGAAAGCCAAGACAAGTCCTTTAAATCATGAATATATATTTTCTTTAGATGATTTTTGTGAAATATTTTGTTAAAAATAATATTAATGATGCCTCTTATTTTGAAATATGTTAAACCTTTTATATAAGAGCATTCCATGTAACATCTAGATACGAAAATTGTCATTTTCCGAAACTCACTGTATCACGACTGTCGTTTCCAAGAGGCAAAAGCAGACTTATCGTAAAGTAGCTCCGACACTTACCTATTTAAACTAGCATTGCTTTCCACTATAGACACCTAAGTCTTGTGGAAGAATGCATATTAAAGGCAATGCCCATTTATTGTACAAGAGATTATTTCCAATAACAGCCATTTCATCTCAACTTCTAACAAAATACTGTTCAGTGTGTAGCATGTATGTTCATTTAGCCCTCCAGTCACTCGCGCAGTATTTCTTAACACCATTCCTCGCGTGTGGTTTCTCAAACCACATATTACTTTGTGCAGTAATAAGTGCAGTAGGATCATTTGGAATATTTTTCTTTGCTCAGATGATTTGTGGAACTACCATATAGCTGGTTGTTAATAGCCGGACGGTGAAATTAAATGTCAATACGCAATTGTTTATTATTATTTGTTATTGTTCATTTTAGATTTAAAAATACATTTGCAAACAAAAATCATAAAACGAGTTAAAATAATGCAATTGTAGGTTTGTTTTACACTTAAATAATAAAAATGTACCAGTAAGTAAATTGCAAAAAGATTTTTTCCAAAATTCCTAAATTTCAAAATTCAAGACATAAAATGTTTTGAGATTCTGCATGCAGTTACAGTAACGTGGTCACTCGCGTGGGGTTTCACCAACCCCACCATTGTATGCACACTTGCATTGTATGTACAGCATACAATGTAGGCATTATCATTTAGGATGTGTTTCCCTACCTAATGCTAAATAACGTCGTTACTGCCGCTCATCGGAATACTGCCCACCACCGAAGCATATTCATATTGGTCCATCAGAAAACTGTAAAGAGGAAGACCGAATCAACGATCGAGCCAGTTTATACTAGGATCATTTTCAATTGGTGAAAATCAAAATCATTCTTAAGGTCCTGGTATTAAAATGTCGAACGTACTGATACAGTCTAGGCTATAGATTGATGTTGTCTACCGGGCAACAGACGCTAAGGCCTGATATGTGTAGTCCAGAAGAACCCCTGAGTTTTATCGGAACTGGGAACACTCTTGCTCTAACTTTGTACAATGTACCAACAGGCAGATATTTCAACAATGAGTGTTTTAGTTAAAAGCTCCGACATCACCACTCTAAAAGCCAATGTAAACTAGACCAGCCACATGAGAAGGAGGTTGGATAACACAATCAAAAGTTAAATTACACAAGAGAGAGTGATAGGACTGTGTAAAATTAGAATCTAGTGGCTTGTTGCAAGATACATACCATAATTTATGCGTTAGCTCTAATGTGCTATGACATGATAAGTGAGTAAGTATTGAAATTACTTAAAATAAAGTCGGTTTAATTAACAGAGGATAGACCGCGGCCCGACAGATGTAGACATGGGCGACTTGAGATATCAGATAAGACATCACGCACCAACAGAGAACCCACATTCGTGTAGAGTAATATGGGAAATATAATAAGGAAAGTAAGCTACAAAGAACCGCATCGACAGACCATGCATGCAGACTCCAAGCTAGACGTCGGTCCTGATCAATCTCAGTTCAACATCAAACATCAACCGCATAGACTGTACTGGGGTAGCAGACAAAGTACAGCACTCACTCTCCAGTGTAAAACAAGGATAAAGCAAATAAAACCTTCAGTCTGGACAGAACAGACAACCTCCTCAAGTAAACAAACACTAAACAGAACGACGCAAGGAAACAACAGCAGAGACGTACTAATACAGCACATCCCACAGGCACAGAAGCCAGCCACATGTACTGTGAACGCCGAACAAGAACAGACCGCGGAGCGAAGACAAAACACGTCCGCCTCAGACAAGGACTAGAGAGCGACTGCGAGCGAGGCGCAGCACAGCCAGGCGACCGCTGCTGCCTGCGTGCATGACCTGACTAGCGTCACGATGCGCGCGCAGCTCCTTTGTTGTCTGGGGCTAGGATGCGCGCTGCAGGCAGAGACAAGTGTACGCTTCACACCGTTCAAAATACATTGACCACAAAATTGATAATTATTCACAATGTTCTGCAGATTGGGCACCACAACTTATTCCGAACACTTATTGCAATCATTAATGAATGCGAGCTTAAAGTAACCGAATCAAAGAGTAAAACACGATATCGATTTTAGGCTGTTGCAGATATTCTTTTGCATTATGTGCGGATGAACGTGCATGGCTGTTGGCTGTTGGCTGTTGGCTGCCGGCAGGACATTTGCAAAAGGAAGGCTAGGCGAAACAAAAGCCTACTATCCCTATGTTGGGATGGGGTCGTTGAACTATTTTGTTTCTTCTTTATAACCGATTTTGGGATGCTACTAGGTAATTTCGTGTCATTTCACTCGATTTTTGTGCTGAAAATAATTTTGTGATTTTGTTGTGTGTGTTATTACTAGGAAGCTTCGCAAACGCTTTTTCAGGCGCGTTGTTGGATGAGCGTATTTTTTTTAACGAAAATAAGCGTAAAAATGCGATTGTCATGATACATTATTTTTCGATTGCGGTCACATTTCACACCAATATATTAATTCAAAAAATTAACGAGCTGTTAAAATGTCACTACAATCGGAAAAGCATGTCGGTGTTATAAGTCGAATAAATTTTTACTTAAACAAAAAAAGCGTCAAATTGTGATTTTCATGAGAAATTATTTTTTGATAACGCTCAAATTTCACACCAATAAATTAATTCATAAAATTAAGGTTCTGTGAAAAAATCATTACAATCGGATAAAGCATGTAGGTATTACAAGTCGAAGAAGTGCTTTAAAATTCGAAAAATCGTAAAATTAAAATTTTCATATGAAATAATTTTTTGATTGCGCTCAAATTTCACACAAATATGTTAATTCATAAAATCAACGTTCTGTGAAAAAATCATTACAATGGGATAAACCATGTAGGGGTTAAAAAAATCGTAAAATTGCGATTTTCTTGAGATATAATTTTTCGATTGCGCTTAAAAAAGTGGCACTTCTAAGTTCAGAGATTTCGAAGGCCTCCACAAAATTTCATCGCAATTGGAGTATCAATTTAGCCGGATTCGTGTTAACACCCCAAACAGCTAAAAATACAGAAAAAAAGAAAAAAAATATTACGGATTTTTTTCTCCAGTGTAGTAAAATGGAATCTTCGCTTCGCTCGCTACGCTCATCCCATTAACCTCATGTGAAAATACCTGGTGATCAAATTTCACGCCACCACCTTGGAAAACATGGTGTCAGACGTCATTTTTACTAATTTAATTATTGCAAAAACCTACTTGGCCGACCTTTCTGAAAGTGTATTATTATATTATTTCGAACATGTTCAATTTCAATAAAAATTGGTAGTGCCGAATATTTTACATTTAACAGGATAACTTCTAACTGTGAACGCGCTTTGCTGGAAATTTGCGCTCTTGCGGGGAGCGGGAAGGGAGGGAGATAGGCGTGAACAGCTTATCAAATTTAGTCATCCCCACCGCAACAAAACATGACGTATCTCTAGGCAAAGAGGGGTAATGCGCCTGATTTATTGCGCGCCCGGCTCACTAGCGACGACTACACTGTCAAGGTCAACTTCCATTGCTGAGATCGATAAAATGCGAATATAAATATCGAGTTGTAATCCCTATCCGAAAGTTTTTTTTCTGGTGTATGGCAATGAATAACATTGAAAAACAATTTAAAATTTTATATTTTACACAGTAAGCCTATGCTATTAAAATTTGTGTTTCTCCCGTAACAATGAAATACTTAATTTCATTAGGATTGACAGTTGAATAACGGTTACATGCACAAGTGATACAATATAAATAACGTTATCAAAATATAAACTCTAGTCCTAAACACTAATCATCTCAATACAATACATAGCATAGCAAGCGAGTAATCAAGCTTATAATCTTAAGAATCGTTTATGTTGAAGGGATATAAGTCAACTTTTTGCCAAAATGAGTGTATGATCGAATAATACTAAATGAGGGATGCCGCATCGATTGGTGAGGAAATGGTCAGATTAGTCCTTGTGTTGAATATAGCGTAAACATGGTCCGTTTGTTGTTGAAAGGGTTTACTCGTTTCCAAGCAAAGATAGATGGCAGCACTAAAACGCAACATGTCGGACCGATCGGTGATAGAGGCGAGCTGCTTACGGGAGCGCTGTGTATTCAGTTATAGGTTCAACTTGATTTCTGTTACATTTCTGATCATTTGCGAAAACATTGTTGATTATGTCATATCGTCCACGTATTTTATTAGTAAAATTCGTAAGTTTTGGGGATCGGCTTTATTAAATAACGGGAATTTAATGGCATTTTAAATTACAACAAATAATTGAGATTATTTGATGATAGGGCCTATTAGCTCGAAAAGAACAAACCACTCTGTTAAACTATTAAATACAGAAACAAGTGTATCAAATAATGTTGAATGATGAAGATCGATGATATTTTGCCATTAAATGTTGCCCACCAATACTAATAGTTTCAATAATATACTTGATATCTAAAAATCAAAAGAGCTTCTAGCAAATTATAGCCCTGCACTTGTTTTGCACGTTTTCTACATCGTTTTACAATGTAAACGCAATCGGAGTTGGCCTATATATATTTATCTTCTATACACTTAGGACATCTGTTTTTTTTAAATATATATTTTATTAAAAGTAGGCCTATTGAATAGCTGATGGCCCATTTTTATTATTGTTAATGTTTTGTATGTCAATAATTCTGCAGACAGCTTTGAAATCTTGTAGGTCATATCATGATACTTATTCTATTGTAATAATATAAATCGTATTTATTATGATATTATGTTACATATAATATTTTGTAATAAATGAACAATGAGGGTAAACGGTATATGTAGGCCTACATTAATTATATAAGGTAGAAAAGGAGTTGGGACTTGTGCATAAGCCCTAATACAATTATTATTATTTTTGTTATTGTTTTGTTATTATTATTATGACTTTATTTATATTAAATTATCATAATAAAACTAAAGAAGTATATCTCAATTAAAAGTGCCATAAGAAGCGAGCAATACTGTATGTGTGGGTGTACTATGAGTTGTGAACATCTTGACGGTTTGAATTTGATTTAGTATTTATCGTACCCTATTAGCCTTTATTTAGTACATAGCCTATAAATACCAATGATTTATTATGACATTACAATTAGAGCATTGTAATATGGATACAAATGCCATCCTAGGTTTCTCATGGGTGCATGGGGCGCAGGTCTGAATATAGTAATATTATTCTGGTGGACATGGTCTCAAATCCCGTATATTGGAGAGCGATTTTATCATTTTGGTGCACCCCCATGCTTTTGATTTGGGAGAGCAACGACAATGTTCCTGTTATTGTACATAATTATAAGTGACAAACACGGAATGACATGTGTTCTTCAGGTAAGCACATAGCGCGCTCCTCCGACTATCACTGATCGGACAGTTGCATTTTTCGCCACCAGGTAGCAACCCCTTTGCTTGGAAACGCGTATATGTCAAGGGTATAAGTCATGACTTATACCCTTTCAACAATAAACGGACCTTTTTGGATGAGCGAAGCAAAGACTTCAATTTCACCGACCCCCAAAAAAATTTAGCTCGGGTGTTTTTTTGTTTGTTTTTTTGTTTTGTTATTTTTTTGTTTTTCCGTCTGTTTGTTCTCTCTCTACCGGGCAAACGGCATATGCGATCTTGATAAAAATTTGACAGGACCTTCGAAATCTCTGATCTTAGACTTGCGATGTTTTTAGGTACAATCGAAGAAATATTTTTCATGAATATCGTACTTTTACGATTTTTTTCGATTTTTAGTGCGATATTTTCGTGACATTTGGGCCGATTTTGACCAAACGGGTGGGGCTACAACGTTCATATTGTCATGTCCTGTAGAGTACATGTTGACTTAATACTAATTATCTCGAGGTCCAATACATTTCGGAATCCAATCAGGGAACATACCGACGTGAGTTCATTTAGGGTCAAGACGTCTAGTTACTTTCCGGTGTGGTTTATTTAGTCGCAATACAGGAAGGGATTCGACCGACATAAACGCTGAATACTAAAGATTGCACAACTAAATAGTGCAAGTAAATCGGACTTTGATTAAGTGCACTGAACGTAAGAGTGCTGAGGTACGTAGAGACGTTCGTGGAGAACGGGGAGACGAGTGACAACCGTTGACGGAGGAGGTCAGGACAGTGCAACAACAATCGCAACGTGAACCACAAATGTCCTGGAAGAGTTCTAAGTGAGGATTACCGGATGAAGAACCAGAACAAGGATTAGCCATCGGAAGAGGTGAAGAAAGAAGACATCGCCGGGGTTCGACATCAGGGTGTCCGGGGAGAGCCAGTCTAAACCGCATACCAGGAACCACAAGCATTCGGTAAGCCATGCACACCCATTAGTAAGTCATAGAGTCAGTAGAGGTATGAACCCACGGTCTGCCAGACGGAACTCATAGGTTCGATCCTAGGCCAGAATAGGAGGGTCATTATGTTTATCTCTAATACAGTGCTGGTCTCTTAAGTGGAATCACGTCTAATTTCTGTGTCTACATCCCCCTCATGAACCCACCTACCCACGATCCCTGGTCCGTGCTAGTTAATTTAGGCTTAAAGAGTTACGCTACGCCCCCACTTAAACACTCATTTGGTGATCACCACCCTCAGCCAAAGGGCCTAATTAGCTATGCGTGACAATATTTTACATGAACTTTAAGGTAATGGTGATGTATTGCTTTCTGAAAGAAAAAGTTGAAAAAGTTAGCCAGAATCTATAGAAATAAAGCTTTTAATATAAGTTTTTTGATTTTTTGTGCGATATTTTCGTGCCATTTGGGCCAATTCTGAACAAACGGGTGGGGCTACAACGTTCATATTATACATGGACATTAAGGTTATGGTGATGTAGTACTTTTTGAAAGAAAAAGTTGAGAAAAAAGTAGCCAGAATCCATAGAAATAAAGCTTTCAATATAAGTTTTTACGGTAAATAATACTAATTGACAAGAAACAATAGAAACTTGACAACAACCACCTACAATGCGTAGGCAGCAAAACAAAGCACTTGCAAAAGTAAAGATATCCCACGCAAACTAAAAACTTTAAAAAGCTCATCCATCAACGCGGCGGGACTTGAGCGTTTTCCTAGTCCTAGAATATAGAACGTATGAAAAAAACGTGTAGCAGGCAGTGACGGTTTATAAAATAAGTTGATTTAAGTTGGTTTAAGCTTTAGAGGACCGAAAAACATAACAAATCAAAATTAATTTCAGTTTATTTGAGAAAGGGTTTAAGTCCACTGTGTTTACCCTCTCAGTATTTGGCCACCCGAAGCCTATATTTTTGGTCGAGAAAACTTATCCTACAAGTCAGTTTTATCAATTACTTTCAAAATATGATAATTAAAAATGCGACAATTGGATTCATGAATATCTGGACAGTTTTTTTAGTTATCTCAGAACTAACTTTGACTGACATATATCCCTTCAACAATAAACAATTCATTTAGTGCATATTATTTTATCCGTATCTAAACTAATCGCGTTTGCGATTCAAACTCGTTTCCATTAGTTTCATGCCAACCTTCGCCCTATCGATTGATCGAGTGATTGATTGGATATTGCTTAACGTCTCATATTAATGCAACTAGGCTAATCGAGACGAAGGGAGGAACGTAAGGAATGGCGCGGGGGGACAAGGAGTGGACAGGCCTGTGCTGGTCAGAACCAGCCACACGCATATGGGGAGGGCAGGGGTTCCCCCACGTCGTGGTCGTCTCCGTCTGTGTCATCGTCCGTCCGTGTTGTCATTGTCGTCGCCGTCGGGGAGGTAGTCAAAGGGAAGGGGAAAGTTCCCCGACGACGACTCAGAGCTCGCCATTACGCTGGTATATTTCCAGACTGTTCTAAATCCATTTTTTGAAAAAATCGAGTTAGGCATTCCAGCTTGTTCTATGTACATTTATCTAACATTTTAGCAAAAAAATCTAATTTTAAGGGTCATACTGACGTTTCCATTTTGTTCTTATTACACAAAAGCACCATTCCTCCGATCCATAGTGTTCCATATCCTATTATACCGCAAATCGCAAAAATAAATAATTCCAGATTGTTCTATCTCCACGAACCAATAAAATGTTAGCTTTGTCACTCGCCGCCTTATACGCGGTGCGTTTATATCACCTGTTGCAACACTACCCGCGGAAGTATTTAACCCCACGTGCGTTGATCATGAGTGTGAGATTGTGATTGAAGCCATATTCTCAGCATGAATGAGTAGAAAGTAGTCTTTACCCAGTCACAATATTGAAGTAGTGATAATCTAACTTATAATCTAACGAACCTTTTATTTTTGTAACATTTTTAAGACCCTCAGTTACCAGAGTTTGCATAAGTTTGCATGTTTTGTATTTACTTGTATTTCCGTAAGTGAAGGTAAAGTATAAGAAACTCACATTTAGTTGTATTTTTTGAATTAGTAATTACTAATTAGTGATTAACACTTAACAGCAAATAA
This sequence comes from Sweltsa coloradensis, assembly GCA_024449915.1. NCBI lineage: Eukaryota > Metazoa > Arthropoda > Insecta > Plecoptera > Chloroperlidae > Sweltsa > Sweltsa coloradensis. The sequence goes on from JAMZAV010003364.1 coordinate 89,403, forward strand.
TTATAACGAATATTATTTTGTCGAATTTTAACATATTGTTTTGGATTCCGGCAATGATTTACAGTCTAATCAATCTATGTTCATTCCGTTTTTATGCCTAAAAAAGAGATGTAATTTTATCAAGCTTGGTTCATTGACTTCATTCTGTGTGTTTTCATCATCAATGTAATTGCCATACGTGCAAAGTTGTTATTGAGTGATGGCTTCACTTAATTTTTTTACATTCAATCAAAAATGTTTATAAACATGTTTTTTTAAATGTTTTTTTTTAAATATTTAAAATGAATGATAGTGCCACAGATAACATTTTTTAGTTACGGTACGGGATGTAACTCCAAGCTATTGTTTTGTATACGGGCGTAAAAAAAAAATGTGGATATAGAACACCAGCGCCTTCACAGAATAGTTGCAATCGCTGTCCATTGTTCCATATCTAATCAATGCGAAAAAACTTATGAATATTTTTGTATTAAAACTGCATCATCTTTTATACTTTTTAAAGTGGGTTATCATACCTGCATGTCAAAAGGTGTCTTATGTGAAATTTCCAGCCTCTAAACTTAGATAGGGGCATGGGAAAAAATACTGAACCTTTAGACGCCTTTATCTCCGAAAGACACAAAACGGAAAAAGAACAGTCTGGAAATAAGCAGCGATTAGTTTAAGGAAGGAAAACTCCTCTAATCACGGGCCAAACCACGAGAAGGTTGCGAGTTGGAATTTGATGGCCCTTCGCCCAATCGTTTTAAAACCAAGACACCAAGACAGCAAGATTGTTGATGTGTAGTGTTCTATTGCAAACAGAGACAGAGGTTCTCGGTTCGAACCCTAGTCGGGTAAAGCTAGTTTGAATTGTTTCACTTAAATTCAAAGAGTTATTACAAAATCACTCTTTAGAATAAAAGTCAGTGGCATCAAGAACCGTATCGGCGATGAGTGCAGCCACACGCGGCCCTGTCCCCAGTTCCCTGTCCATTATTATTAACAGTTCATGACGATTACCAAATAACAATTTAGAAATTTTCATATAGGCCTACTGGGAACTGCGAACGTGATAAGTTTTCTTGAAAGTATAGACCCTATGAGATTGTTGTTTTATTACACTCGTTCGTTTTTTACATGGATAGGTACAGTAGCCTACCTGTAAATCTACGAGTTGGATTTTATTTAAATAATAAACACCGCACGAACAATAACCAGAACCAGAGCCATACATAAAACACATTCCAACAAACTTACTCGCGTCTGATGAAGAGAACCTCTTGAAAATGTGAACACATTTTTTGGTAAGTGTTCAATGTAATGTTCGTTAATTGTTCGGGTCTACACATCTTGGTTTTGAACATGTGTTTATTTATGTATTCAACTCATTTCAGATGTGTGATTTTCATTTCTTTACAGCAAGGCACCTACACTCAGTAAGTTTAGTTATTAGGATAGGAAGGGCACACAACACTAAGGTTATTTATTAGTGTTCGTTTTCTCTTTTAGAGTGATGTCCAATTTTTAAATTATATTATACAGCTTTGTTGATTTCAGATATTTAAAAACATTGGTAATATTCTCAGAATCAGAGACGAGAAGATGTTGAGTAAAAGCTCTTCAGGCAGTGTCTGGATGCTGCCACACGGGATGATCTGCTCTGTCGTACTGTGGGATCCTTCTATCCACGCCGTAGAGCTGGGGGTCCCAGTGTAGTCGCTCCCACTGTCTACACACTCGAGGTACGACATTGCAGAGCTCGGACAGACTCAGATAGCAGAAGATGCTGAGTAGAAGCTCTTCAGGCAGTGTCTGGATGCTGCCACACGGGATGATCTGCTCTGTCGTACTGTGGGATCCTTCTATCCACGCCGTAGAGCTGGGGTCCCAGTGTAGTCGCTCCCACTGTCTACACACTCGAGGTACGACATTGCAGAGCTCGGACAGACTCAGATAGGAGAAGATGTTGAGAGGAGCTCTTCAGGCAGTGTCTGGATGCTGCCAGACGGGATGATCTGCTCTGTCGTACTGTGGGATCCTTCTATCCACGCCGTAGAGCTGGGGGTCCCAGTGTAGTCACTCCCACTGTCTACACACTCGAGGTACAATAACTTGCTAATATCTTCCCGACTATACATGTGAATAAAGCAAATGTTTTTTGCATTACATAGGTACAGATGTCTATTTTAAGACTCGTCGTGACGTTTTGTACAAAAATACAGACGTATCAACCTTGGGAAATGATTTGGGTGGAAGAGGGCGGACTCCAATGGCACGTGCACACGCTCATATGTGTCAATAAAATAAACCATAAAATCACAATTATTTATTTTTATTCATTTTTATTTATTTATTTATTACAATGCATATTACAACAGAGTACAAATACTCCACAAGTATGGATATGACTTAATGACAGCAAACGATTTAACTTTTCTTGATGCATATCATGGAAAGAACGTCGAAGCTTACATATAGAGAGGGCAATAAAATCCAAAAGCCTTCTAGAAGTCAATCGTACAACATTTTTGGGGTAGAAGCTGCCAACATTGTTTTTTATCTTAAGGCATCACTTCATCTACCTTTCAATGTTGGCAAAGTCTACTTTGAGTATAAGTACCAAAAGGGTACCAAAAACCCAAATCTGGTACCACTTATTAAAATATTCAATTGCTCGTAAAATAAACATGCGAAAAATTTGAAAAAAAATCACAAATCGTAATAGATATCCAGGTTTAATAAGTGTTACCTACTTTTGGCCTACGTGTAGTTTCTAGGGCTTAAGTGCCACTTTTATCTCAATTTTTGTTGCGTAATTTTTGTACCCAAATTTGTACATCAATATATCTCCCGATTGGAAAGATTTGGGATAGCAATATTTTACCTAAATATAAGTATCGATGTTTATGTAGAACACGCTTGCCAAATCGGGCCCAGTTTCAACATACCAATCACCGGTTTTTAATTGTTTACTGAGACAATGCGCAACTAGATTTCTGTCGCGCTAATCCCCTGCGGGTGCCGCCAGCATCAACCCGCGGCGCTGATTGGCTCTCGGCCTTGCTTGCCTCCGCGGCCCAATCCACTCAGTCGTAAATAATCATTGTGATTAGCAGTGTTTTTATTTATCGAAGTGTTCATTGTTGACAGTGGATCTTGTTATAAAAAAACAGCTAGTTATGTGATATACTTGCACCACGTCTACGTGATTTGAAGGTATGTTATCACTTACATCTTAGGCTTATGATACTGTAAGCCCTACGCTAATGTGCTATGTAAAAAAACATGGAACAGACTCTCATTGTTTCAAAGTAAGGCCTAATATAAGCAGTGCGCAGAGTAGTGTGTTGTGTTGGTGACAGGAAATGCTCAGCCACGCCGCTATGTAACAGAGTGGCATATTACGCTTCAAGGTTATTTGGAGACTGTAATTTGACCCCTTTTTAACATAATTAAATAATTTTTGTGGGAAGCCTGCTGCCCCTCTTCAGGTGTCTCACTAGGTATGTTGCCAGCAGCGGATACAGAGGGGGGAAGCGGTGGGGCGATCGCCCCCTATGATTCATTAAAAATTCAAAAATTATTATTATCTAATTATTGTTTTGTGCAAACAGCGTAGCGAACACCATATATTACAATAGTATGTATGAACGGACACCTGAGAAAGTATGATAATCACGTAGGGCGGTAGGGGAGGAAGTGAAGTTGTGTGTGGAAGTGGACTGTAGAGTGAAGTTGGATCGGGTGTGATTGTGCACGATCGGTGCCGTTGCAATGTAGGCCAATGCTGTAAATTGTAAGCTCGACATGACGACAAAACAATTAACGCACACACACTTACATTGTTTCGGTATTGTATTCCGCCACTGTATGTTGCAGATATGACAATTGTGAAGGGATGTCCAAGGGCTGATTAAGAGGACTCAATCCCTTGCTTTCGCATTAACGACTGAGGAAAACCTCGAAAAAAACATCAATCAGGATTGCCGGCCTCGACGGGATTTGAAACCGGGACCTTACGCTGGAGCCAACACTGTCGGTGCATTGTAACAATCAACATCGAACAGAAACATTGGTGTTCTTTGGCTCATCCAGGCCCCAGAGTTTCTTACACGTAACGTCGTATCGATAACACTAAACCAAGTCCATAAAGTCAGCCTCGTTCAACATTTTTCAGGGCGTGTTCATGATAATTGATAATGCATGTAATTTGAGATTATGAGTAGTCTTTTCATTTAGGCCTAATCAGTAGATGTTCAATTTAAAACAAATAATTTGTTTATTACTTTACAGCATTATAATTAGTAATTTTTTTCTTTTGGGCTGGTTTGAGCTTGTGTTATGACTGCATAGTTGTTTTCTGACAGTTACGATTTGAGCCTTTGTCTAATCTGTCATTCGTCGAAAAATGGCGATTTACCGACACCTTCAGACTAAGAAAAAATTATATTTGTAAATGCTTTAAAAGACAGAAAAAGTCAACGATGTGAAATACGTAGTCTCGTTTGCTCGCATAAATAATGCAATATCTTAAGGTTTTCATTATATAATTGTCATAGATCGTGTTACTCCAACAAGTAATGCACTCCATTGGCATATTAAGAGATGTCACTACCAAACTATGACATGGAAAACTATCAAGAAACCCGATGTACTTTTTCTGCTTAGGGTTATTTTGTTATTACATTATAAGTTATTTTTAACACCAAGTATGTGCTATAATATTCTCATTTTCCCGCAATAGGAACACCAAAAATATAACCCAAGCGAATTTGTGTGGAACATTACTGGGTGCGATACACCCCTATTCTAATGACTACAGATGCTATTTCAGTTGGATGTGCTGAAGTTATTTGTTGTAGCTGCAAAATTGGTTGCTCAACTAATAGGTGTGGGTGTAAAAAAAACTGGGATGCCATGCACTGATGCATGCAAGTGTTTTGAACTAGAACGAAGATGTTCGAATATCAATGCAGGCATGATAAGAATTTGTATCTTTTACATTACATGCAACCGACACTGATCGAAATAGGATAACAAAAAGTAAATACTACAATAAATGTAAAATAAAATATTGAAACATAATTCAATACTACCCACAAACTAAATAAATGGTTCGTGAAAATTAACAGATTCGCAGCAAGAGTTTTTATTGATTTTTTTGAATATATTACACTATAATATACAATACTAAACTTCAATATTATTTAAAATGCAGTCACATAACTAAATAAATATAATTCTTATACTGTGGTGAACCTAATTGATGCAACTCTTTCCAGAAATGGACGATTCAGATTGATCGGCGCACATAATGTGTTAGGTTAAAACGGTTTGTTTGTCTACAAATCACTTCTTGGTATCTCACATGAATTAGTCAACTATAATAAAACAGAAATGACACAGACTTCATGCAGGTATAATGCACAAAAATGAGAATAATTCTATATTTCAAACAAAGTTAAAATTCGAACCAACAACTAGAAGACAAGGTATTAACCCTCTCGCTACTGGTGTCCTCTATAGTGGACATCAACTTCCAAAATTTATATCCGGGTAAAATGAAAGTTTTTTCAATTTGACCTTTTTCAAAAAATTTCCGAGCATTAAAATAAATACTTTTTCCCATCTGATTGACAAAAGTGCCTGTTTAAGAAATCCAAATCCAAATCAAAAAAGCTAAAAATGGAGATTTTATTGTTCCGGAAAGTAATATATTCTAGATGCTCCCATTGATACAAAATGTAGATTATGCATAAATCAGAAAAAACTGTGTTTAGGAATGTACATCAATTTATTTTACTTAAAATGAAGCTTAGATCAAATCCAAAATTTCCAAAATTTCTAAAAACGGAAAAAAAAATTTGAAGCACCAAAATCATAAAAATAATAATTTTGAATGATTATAAATAACTAATTTGAAACATAAATCTGGTAGTGAAAGGGTTAATACTCTTAGCGTAAGACTGTCAGGGTATGTCAGGTGGCTGGTTTAGACCTTAATTCTTGATAAGAGATACCATTATTATTTACTTCACTTATAAAAGGTTTTTATAATATACTTGAAGATAGTTAAAACAAACAAAAAATGATTTCTCGATTTCCAAAATTTGTGATTTGAAGGTGAAGGAGTCATTTCTGGTTTTGCCAACATTGTTTTTTGAATCCCGCATGGGCGAATTAGTTAAAACAGCATATTTAATTGCTTCTACGATAGTAAAACAACATTTAAAAAAATGATTTCTTCATATCCAAAATTTTGAGTTTTGAAGGTGAAGGAGCCATTTTTGGTTTTGCCAACATTGTTTTTTAAATTCAGCATGGTCGAATTAGTTTAAAAATCATTTTTAATTGCTTCTACCCATTATCAGCATAGACTTCGAATTTTGCATACTGAATTCCCTATCTAATATTACAAAAAATAAAATAACTAAGGAATAAGGATCCGTACTATATTTGACGCTTGGTTCAATGGGAGCACTACAAATCTAATCTTGCACTGCGGAGAATCAAAATGAAAATCCACAGAACGCTATATACATAATATGTAGGCAAACTTATTTCCTGATGCCGTCCGCGGTGGCACATATACTATTGTGACGATGGCGAATTACACTATATAGGAGGACGCGGATTCGAGTCCCTCACAATGCATTCATTTTTATAATAATTGTTCTTTACACTCATCATTCATTATACTCATCGTCTCGAAAAGCATTCTTTCAATAATTAATACTTTTAACAACATAATCACCTCATAAATTTCAGATAATGAATATTATGGATGTATTTCGGTAACGATTTGAAAAGCTGTACCGGTAAGCAAACCTCATAATAGCAGAGTGTTTTTATGTGATCTGATGTCGAGCACATCAGTTATCTAGATCCCGCCCACCAAATGGAGCCAAACATTTACTTTTGAAGGTGTTCGTCCTTTCAAACTACGTCTGCATTTTTCTTCTGATTGAAATAATTTGTGTCAATCCCAGTTCATCATTTTTAGAGGAATATCTTTATATTGCACTAACTTTTACCGACATCAGGAATCTATGCAAATTCCCTATTGTTACAATGCAGGATAAAAAATATACAAATCATAATTGCAAACAACGAGAGTCTTCCCACCCAGTCAAAGATCTCATGTTAGTGAAAGGGACTTCAATTAAAGCGATCCGAACCGACGATGCCATCGATTGGCGAAATAATCGGGACATTTGAAATCGTAGTTCGCAGATGGCCATGATTCCCCTGCGGATGAGTCAGCATAGACATAACTACTTCGGAACAACCATTTACAACATGTGCTTCATACTGAGACGGTTTCAAAGCCACACTCTCAGTGGATGTAATGCGATACCCTACCCATAGATTATGGGTTGGTTCAAGTCGGGAATCGAACCAGCGACCTTCTGCTATGGAAGCAGGGACGCTATCCTTTGGACCAACAAGCCACAAACATTACTTGTCAGACTTGCTTGCCCTCAGAGTAATGAAATGAAATATTATGTAATAATAATTCAACTTTTACGTATAGTACATGGGTAGTTTCTGTCCTATGAATATGTCCGGTCGAAAGGCCCGACCAGACTACCGTACTATAGCAAACGAAGTTATTTTCTTAATCGTGCTGAAAGAATGCTACACGATATCTAAAAAATAGAATAAAAGTTAATTTTGGTACTATATAATATAATAACATACTAATCGTAAAAAAAAACAATATTTGCTTAGTTCATGCAACGCGGGCATTGCAGAGAATCAAAATTATAATCTACTTATTAAAGAACGCGATATACATATTAAGACAGTCTCAAATTCTGATGTCGTTCGCGGTCGCACTCGCACATATCATAATAGTATTGGGTCTCTGGCAAATTAAACTAGCAGGACGCGGATTCGAATCCCGCACAAGGCGTAGGTTGTCTGTAATTGTTCTTCACTCTTGTCTATCACCACTCGTAGTCCGAATAGCATTATATCAAAAATACTGACGTTGAACAACAATAATCACCGTCAATAATTTCTGATGGCAAATATTACAGAATTCTTACGAAAACGATGTAAAAAGCTGCAAGCAAACCTCAAAATAACAGATTGTGTTTATGTAATCTGATGACCAAGCACATCCGGTGTCCAGATCCCGACCACATGTCCTACCCTACTTTCTTCGAAGAAGACACGATCGAATTTCACTAGAGAACGCCACCAAATGGAGCCAAAAGTGTGCTTTGTATGGCGTTCGTACTTTTCAAACTACTTCTACATTTTTCGTCCGATTTCAAATATGTTTTTCTTGCTTTACTCAGAAATGAACTGTTATTCTACGAACATGGCATGATTTCCCAAATTAACTCCCCTTTGGTCACACAAGAGCAGTAAACTTTGACTGGAAATGAACATTTTCTATGGACTTTGAGGACTCGTGGTGGAAATGTTATGACTTAAATGAACAAAAGGGCTATTTACGAGAAATAAGAATTAAGTTATCTACTAGGAAGCTTCGCAAACGCTTTTTCAGGCGCGTTGTTGGATAAACGTATGTTTTTTTAAACGAAAAAAGTGTAAAATTGCGATTTTCAAGAGAGATTATTTTTCGATTGCGCTCAAATTTGACACTTATATATAAATTCATAAAAATTAAGGTTCTGTGAAAATATAAAAAATCGGATAAAGCATGTAGATGTTGTAAGTCGAAGAATTTTTTTTAACGAAAAAAGCGTAAAATTGCGATTTTCACAAGAAATTATTTTTTGATTGCGCTCAAATTTCACACCAATATATTAATTCATAATATTAAGGTTCTCTGAAAAAAATTATTACAAACTGATAAAGCATGTAGATATTATAAGTCGAAGAATGTTTTAAAAATAATAAAAAAAACGTAAAATTGCGATTTTGCATAAAAAAAATAATTTTTTGATTGCGCTCACATTTCACACGAATGGCTGCTACACCTTGACAGTAAAGTTCCTCCAAAAATAGCCCTAGTTTCTGTAGATATAAGCAAAGCGTTTGACTGCATCTCGCACACAATCCTTTTTAAGAAACTAAAACACGTATTTAATTTCTCGAATAACGCCCTTGATTGGGTCTCTAGTTTTTTAACTGGGCGAACCGTACAGACGAGAGTCAATGGCCAATTATCATCCAAACTCAATCCTCTATGTGGGGTTCCCCAAGGAACGGTAACAGGTCCAGTATTTTTTAATATGGTTGTTAACGACCTACCGGAACATGTCAATTGCAAATCTGTCATGTATGTAGATGACTTTCTTCTTATTTGCATGGGAGAGAGCTACGATAGAGTACTGGAAGTAATCAGTACAGAATATACACATGTAAGCAACTGGTATGATTCGAATAGGCTAAAAATAAATGGGAATAAGACGCAAGTGATGTTTTTAGGTAAAGAACCTGCCCCAGTCGCAGTAACATTAGACGAAACAGTTATTCAAGCATGTAAAAAAATGAAATATTTAGGCGTAGTATTAGATAGAAATCTGAATTTCAATGAGCATATATCTAGCACAATATCAAAATGCTTTAAAAGGCTGCATATATTCAAAAGACTGAGATATTTCCTTACAGAACAAGAACGTGCTATGTTCTACACCAGTTTTGTTAGACCTATTCTTGAATACTGCCCCACTATATGTGGAGTAACTACGAAATTCAATCTACGTAAGCTAGAACTGACCCAAAACAAAGCACTACGCATCATAAACAATAGAAAAAAATTAATACGAACTAGAACCGATAACAACATTCCCTCATTTCAGTACAGACTTCAATATCTTGTTCTGATGAGAATTTATAAAGCATTTCACGAGAAACCTGACAACAGGTATCCAGCCATGTTTCATAAGGTGCAATCAAACAAAAGTCTTCGCTCTGTAGCCAACAACAACATTTCAGTACCTAAAGTAAACAAAGAAACTAGAGGAAAAAGATCATTCAATTATGTATCGGCACACAGGTGGAATGCTTTACCTGCTAGCATAAAAATACAAAACTCAAAAACAAAATAATTTAAGAACTTGGTAAAAAACGTTGTATATGAATTTCAGACATTACTATGAAGAAGAAAATAAGTTTAATACACTGTCTGTTATTTTCTATACTCTCATTTTATTGTATTCTAATTAGTTCTAGTTATTACTGTTAGCCCTAATATTAGTATCGTAAAAATGTAATTTGTATTTATGTAGGACTACAAATATAGTATATAGGTATATATTAGCCACGCACACTTTATAAGCAATAATATTATGAATGGAATTATGGACTCATTAGGCAATGCAAGAAATATATATTTTACTTTTAACTGTAGTTTTCTTAGCTCTTAGTATTATTAGTCTTGGTCATCAAGTAGGAGTGATTTATTACATAACCTGTATGAAACATGTATGTAGTTTCTACTTTGAAGAAACCCAAATAAATAAATAAATAAATAAATAAATAAATAAATAAATAAATAGAATTAAGGTTTTGTAGAAAAATCATAACAATCGGATAAAGCATGTAGGTGTTATAAGTCGAAGAATTTAAAAAAAAATCGAAACAAATCGTAAAATGGTGATTTTAATGAGAAACAATTTTTCGATTGCGCTCAAAAACGTGGCAGTTCTAAGTTTAGAGATTCCGAAGGTCTCCATTAAATTTCATCGCAATCGGAGTATCGGTTTAGCCGGAATCGTGTGGGCAAACACACAAAATTACAAAAAGAAAAAAAGAAAAAAAAAGAAAAAAAAGAAAAAAAATCATTCCGGATTTTTTTCTAGAGTGTAGTGAAATGGAATCTTCGCTTCGTTACTCTCATCCAATAAAGGGAAAAAATAGAATGAAAATATAATGGTTACCATGTCTGTAGTTTGAAAAGTACGAAAATACCACACATGGCACGATCGGAGTGGTATTTAAATCGCACCCAAACCTCTTAAATTAGGATAATTTTTATAATACCAATTAACAATAGAATGCAAAATATCTCGAGGCCCAAAGACTTGCTTCTGTAAGCATTGTAGGTGATTATTGTCAAGTTTCTATGTTTACTTGAAATTACTTATTTATATATAATTTTTTTCTATCAATTTAGACCTACTTTTTCAACTTTTTCTTTAAAAAAATTAAAAAAAAATATGAACGCTGTGGCCCCACCCGTTTGGTCAAAAGCGGCCCAAACATCACAAAATATCATATTAATTTTTTTATTGTAAAAGTACGATTTCTATGAGGAATAATTCTTCAAATGTCCCTAAAATTATTTTATTTATTTAGCGCATGAAAGCAACAGCTTAAATCAACAATGTCAAGGATGTAATCCAAAAAAATCATTAGAAATCATGTCATAAACATAAATCTAAGTCAGCTAGCCAGGCCAACGCGTCAGGTGTTGCTCCATGGATCTCGGACCAGTCGCCCTGGTACGAGCGTAGGCGGCAATCCCTCACAATGTGGTAGATGGTCTGACGAGGTTCGCCACAGTCACAGGCGCTCCATGGTATCGCGCCCACCTGAACAGGAGTCAGCGCACCGACCATGATTGGTTCTTATGCGGTTTAGTCTGGTCCACAGGTGTCTGGCAGGTCAAAGCCTGGTAGGGGAGTAGTTGGGTCTACAATTAGTGAGTTTGGTGAGAATTCCGTCCACATCCTTTTCCATTCCACATTACTGTCGAAGTTAGAATCTTGTAGTTTGGCAGCTTTCCTCAACGATGGATTCCGCGACTTCAATCGCCGGTGGAACATTATATCGTAATCTTCATGAATAGGCAAATTCTGGTTTTGGCACATTTTGTCGAATTTTCTGAGGAACGCTTTTGAGCGTCTTAATGATGGCAGGGTGATATTGCTCAGGACTGGTAGCCATTGAGTCGGCGTTGATCTGTTTGTCCGGGAATTCGTCCTTATTGAAATGTTTAGCTGGGTATCTACATTGATATTAAACCCCTATTGTAGGCTAGATTAGCAGTCTCCTTTACCTCCGCACAGACGCGAGCGTAGCAAATTGAAGAGTCAATCGCCCATTTCAAGATGGCGATTTGGCGTTTCAATTGATGCTTTTTTAATGTAATAAAGTGTTTTACTGGATTGTTTGATATGGTTTTAGCTTGTGCAGCATGTATTAAACAAACACAAACAATAAGAAGTTATTGCATAAGGGAATTTAGTAATCAATTGATGTTAAAGGCTAGTATGCTTACCTGTCAACCTGGCGGCAATCTTGAGAACTATTTGGGCTACAAACCGCTCCCATTTAATTAACATGTAAATTGGAATTTCAAGATGGCTTCTAATTGTCACGGAAGTGGACCACTGACTGCTAATCTAGCCTACAATAGGGGTTCAATATCAATGGGTATCTATTATCCAAGTATGCGTGCTGTTCAGCCAAGCCGGAGCACAGTACTATGCTGACGAGTACAACAGAGCAAAGGCAACAGTGCGCAATGTAGCAGGCGTCATAACATATATTATTTCAATGATTTCAAACGTTCCCATAAAGTTTCATCTAGATCGGAGTAGCCGTTTGCCCGGTCGCAAGCCATATATCACGAAAATAAAGCATTAAAAATTAAAAATAAATCGTAAAAGTACGACATTGATGAGATATTATATTTCTCCGATTGTACTAAAAAACGTGGCAAGTCTAAGTTCAAAGATTTCGAAGGTCCCCTCCAATTTTCATCAAGATCGCATTATGCCGTTTGGCCGGTAGAGCGCGAACAAACACGACAGAAAAACAAACACGACAGAAACACCCGACCTAATTATTTGGGGGGTCAGTGAAATTGATGTCTTTGCTTCGCTCATCCAACTATCCATCAAAACATCACTGTTTGCCCTAGTTGGTATTCCGATCCATCTGTACTCTGACATATCTCGACAAACCTTGTAATGCTATTCACTATCATATTAATTAAATAAGTACATTCAACACTTATTAAGCTGTTACTGTGCTAGAACAAATCGGCGAACACTCTATCCACACTGAATGTCAACCAGTTACTAAATTCAACACGTGTTATTATCTTTTATATAAAAAAATTATCTCTCATTTCATTTATACATACCAAAGGTAAATTTTAGTAGATTCAAGGAAATTATCCAAGTAAATGTAAATTATTGTGAAGAAATTTAATATTTGTTAACGTTGAAATTGAATAAAAACGGTCGTTGGCTGTATGATAAAGTGTTTTTTTTTTGCAAGTACGGGTATTGATTGAGACAATTTTAATGATAAGGCTTTGCTTTAAGTTTTTATAATAATTAAGCAGTCTTCTGTATATGTCTTGATTTTGCATGTTTGTTTAATTTACAATTATGGTTATAGTCATCTTGAACTTGATGTGGTATTCAAAAGAGTAAATAAAAAACACCCTCCGCCAGGGATAGAACCAGCGCAGAGTATTCCGCATACAGGTCACATGTTATGAAACTCAGTCTATTCCCTTCATTTACTTATTGTGTCTCCGTATTTCTGTTTCAGGACAAGAACCAGGCGAGGGTGGACCTGCAGAAGAGGCGCGAGTTAGACCGCGTGGTTGAACAGGCCAGACGCCGCAATGAACAGGGACTTTTGGACAAGGTAGAAATAGTATTGTATTATTATTAACGACAAGGATAGTTCATGCATAAAGTGCGGCTTTGATTCAAGATATCCCTGTTTAATACCCGCCACCAGCAATCCTTGGAAAAACTAGAACAAAATGCCATTTGAATAAAGTTTAGAATCAAGTTCGACAGAGTATTGGTAGTATGAGGAGTAGTGGAAGTTTTGTCGCGAAGATTCATGCTTTTGGACGACAAACCATTATTTAGAGCTGACTAGTGTAAAAAAAGTAAACAATTTGCAGGTGCAACAAACAAAATGACAAACACCACAACATTCATTATCTAGGTAGTCTAAGTCTACGCTTCACTCGCAAAGCTAATTAAATTATTGTCCTACCCCACCAGTAATTTGGCTCTCAAATATTTTGTAAGCAACGACTTATTGATAAATTATTGAATTGAATTTACGAAATATGTTGTTTTGATGTAAAACTATTTTCTGTTGACTAAAGTACAATGATTGATTTATTTCCAGTCACTCGCGGCACGTTCCTTCCGAGAGGGAGCCAGGGGGCGGCGCACCCTGGCTCCCGCCACGGTCTCGCACGCTCCGACGTCGTCCGACGAGGAGCGTGAGGGGGTGCCCGCACTAGAGGAGGGGGCGCCCCCCATGGACGAGGCCATGTACCCTCCGCCACCCGGATTCCTCGTCTGGCCACCACGACCCCAGCCTGCACAGGCTCAAAGAGTTCGACGCCCACCAGCTCCGGCAACACAATCGCACGCACCGACGTCATCTGAGGAAGAAACCCCCCATCATCATCCAGCCCAACTTTTCCCAACTTTCCCAGTTCCTTCGTCCCGTCCCACATTAGACATTCGTCCCCTTCACATAGCACCTTACCTCATTCAATCCCCACTTCCAACCTCATCCCCGTTACAGTCTTTTGTTTCCTCACCACTCCCATTCCATCGCCCACTAATCCCAACCTTCCATTCCCCACTCCCACAAGCGATTGTAACGTCCCCTCCCTCATTAAACATTCGTCCCCTTCACATTGCACCTTCCCTCATTCAATCCCCATTTCCAACCTCATCCCCGTTACAGTCTTTTGCATCCTCACCACTCCCATTCCATCCCACACTAATCCCAACCTTCCATTCCCCACTCCCACAACCAATTGTAACGTCCCCACCCACATCCCACACTCCGCCCCAACTCTTTGTTCCACCCTCAACGCCTCCACCTCAACCGCAGTCCTCCCCACCCCAGCCCTCGCCACCTTTACCCCAGCCCTCACCACCTCCATCCCCACCCCCGCAGCCATCACCACCACCACCACCTCCATCCCCACGACCGCCTCCGTCCCCACCGCCGTCACCACCCCCGGAAGACAACATAGAGTATGGCCCTCAAACGGTAGGTCTGCTTTCTCTTACATAATTATGTTTTCATTACCTTGCATTAGTATTGAATTCCTCGGGAAGTGCGGTGGCTATTGCTCGGCTGACTATGGAAGCTGGATCTCGTTCCCAAAAGACGACAACCCAAATGGGTTTTGCGCACAGCAAGGCAACCAATCAATATGTTGTTTTTTTTAGGGCCAAGCTAGATTCATAGCACTAGTGTATATTGAGCTTTGTGTGTCGGGTGTCAATCAGTTACATGGCTTCTGGGGCAAACTTTTGCTATTACATGTTGATTAATTGGGACACCTTTGGAAGTACAAACGGGCGCTAAACGTTGTCGATCTAATAAATTACAAATGTTAGCCCAGCCTTTAATTTAAACAGAGTTTTATCTTTTTTCATTTGCCTGTTGCCAAAGCATATTGTAGAAGGTTAATTAGGATTGTAAAATTTTAAATTAATATTCTGCCCACCATTGCAACAACGTATTTTGAAATCTTGATTGTATTGAATATTATTTATATTGAGTTGATTTCAAATTTGTTTCAAGTATAATTTTAATCGCGTTTACAAAGACGTAGGAATATTGTAAATATTATATTTTATATTATCGGCTAGAACATCTCCTTAAATTTAACATTCAAAACTCTACATGCGGCTACATTTTTGTTAGATTTGTTGGGTCAAATTTCAGCCACTGACATAATCATGACTGTTGGTTTTAACAATGTTTTGCTGTGATAGGAAAATGCTGGATTCGAGTCCTGCTAACGGACATGAAACATTCCTTCTACTACCTTGTTAAATAGGGCTACTCATACAGTGTTACCTTGTTATCGGAGAGCATCCACTGGGTAAAATACACCGGGCATTCTTTGATAAAAGCGATAAAATATATATTGACGGGATCCGATCAACGTAGTTCCATATGTGAAATGTAACATAATATCAGCGCAATAGGCGTACCATGCCCCGTTTGTGATATGGATGAGATTTTTAAAACTATTATATACTAGAATTACTGATGTGTGCAAACAAGTAACCCCGCATCACCCCTTACGTTCCTCCCCTTGGAAAGAAGAATCCACAATTATGGAAAAAGAAAATTTGGAAGATTCCAATACACTTAACATGGGCACTGATAACTCTACTGTTGAGTGCCCTAAAACAACATTAACTAACTAACTAACTATTTTATTAATATATGGATGTTCTTGTTGTTCTAGCTGCTCGACTTATTGCAACGCCCACTGGTAATAACACAGTGGGTTCCACACATTCGTCGAGTAAGAGGGTCATACAGAATGTTTTTCCGGGGGAGGATGAGAATGTAAGTTAATATACATGATTCTTCTACCATAGATGTAGTTAGCTACAATGGTACTGAAAACCTCATCTCCAACATTGCCTCTCACATAATACAATAATAATTCATGTGCATTGCTGTATGCACTAAAAATATGTAAAATCACTAGGTATATCACCCAACTCTTTTGTAGCATCTCTTAAGTTTGTTTTATAATGTTGTTTTTAATAATCTACAAAATAAAACACTAGTTGCAAGTTCCACGAGTGTCTAACGTTAAATTGGAGAAAGAATTTAATGTTACAATTAAATTATAAATTTATTTGGTTAATTAATAGAGAATCTTATCTAGACGTGGAAAAACGGTAGGCCTACAAATTGTGAACATGGATGTACCAACCATCAATGTAAAATGTAGAATGGACATTCAGTTTCACGCGCCAACGTGTTAGTATCTTGCAAGTTGTATTTGAATGCAACGGCCCACCTCTAATATTGTCTGTATGTTGCAGAGATCCCAGAGCACATACGGGTCAAGTTCACCACAGCCAAGAAGCTCCACGCCCACTGGCCGTCCCTCACCCAACAATGGGGCCACACAGATTATCATTGTTAAGTATACCACAACTTTTCTTTGTGGTGCAGCTGCATTATAAAACTTGTGAGGCTCTGTCCTCTTCCCTTTCACAAATCCACTTGTATCCACATTCCACAGTTTGATTTAGAATACATATTGTTTATAAATGATGCTTAATCTAGTACGAGAATATTATGTGATTTCACAACGAGTATGCCACTTGATAATTAACAATACAAAAAAAAATTAAATTACATAACAAGTTTGGTAGTCATACGAAGCCAATGGTTGTTTGTTGGAAAAGATTAAGATTGGGCTTTAGTGTTGCAACTCTTAACTTATGAGGCTTGTTCACTCTACTGCCAAATACATTAAATATAAAAACCTTAGCTCATAGTGTAGTAATGCTAGTGTAGTCTGCTGCTAGATAGTACATACTGTCTGTCACTGCAAGTGCATTACTTGTGGAGGTGTTGTAGTTTGGTCTCTAATTATTCTTACTTTGTTCCAGACGAAGATGTAATTACTCGAGCCGGCCGTGTGGTGAACCCACCCGATTATTACCGGGCCCTAGACGTGAGTGCTTGCTTCATATACACCAATAACTAGATAATAGAGATGACAACACAACAATTGTTTTATTAACTTACAAGTTGGCAGTACTTGGTCAGAATGGTTTCAGAAGCAGTAGCATCTCATTGATTAGACGAGAGAGCAAAGTGATCAACTGACCTTGGATGGGTCTTGCTATTTTTATGTCAGATTTGCACCCAGGGACACCTACAAGGTTTCCTGACTAAATCTGGCCATCGACATACGCCGCATTGTACTGAAGGACTTTCAAAGTTTAGTTTCCTTAAAAAATTGGGATTGAAATTAAATTAACCCCTGCTAATAATTTTCAACTATTCAAATATCCTTAACTTTGTTGTGACCTAAAGGGGGATAAGCATTCACTTGTCAGGTTTCTATTATGTACGCCTAATCAAAATTTGTGCTTTTTCTCTTTCTTTTTAGTTTTTACTGGATTTGTTATTGTATATATATATATGGTAGTTTGACAATTAGCATAGGAATTGATTCAACATCTATATTTACTTGTATCTCTTGCTTTGCAGTGGCGACGCTAGTAAGTCATCTTAAACACAACACCGGAGGAGGGGCCACAAACAGCAGCAGCCACAACCCAGAAACGTGACATCGAACAACAAGAACAAGAACAATGATGTCCGCAGCCCCAACAACAATCAGCCCCAAAGCAGAGATTTTGTGTGGACAACAGATGAGTGA
Organism: Sweltsa coloradensis; assembly: GCA_024449915.1. NCBI lineage: Eukaryota > Metazoa > Arthropoda > Insecta > Plecoptera > Chloroperlidae > Sweltsa > Sweltsa coloradensis. The sequence continues at coordinate 107,521 of JAMZAV010003364.1, forward strand.
GTGACAACAACTTTGTTTTTAATTCAAGTTTTATACAGAATGTAATGCTCCATCACACACTCACTTTTCACGACACAAAATCACAAGAATTGAAACGGATGGTTACCCAAAAGCTAGCGATAAGGTTACACATTTGAAAGGGATGAAAAGGATTTTGAATGTCTGGTCCGTATAGTAGTATTTTAAATACAGATTTCAAAAGTAATTTGTAACTAAAATTAAATGCCCACTTTGCCAAGATACTCGCGAATTAGCCTGTGATACCCCCTTCCACTCGTAAGCCGTAGCTGTATAAGCTTACAAAGCAACTGCTTCTTGCTCAAATGTGAAATCACAAACTATCAGCGTAGGCCTGCTGTAAGAATAAGGATGTATAGCAGATGTATTGGACCCGGGTCAGGAGAAAGTGATGTCAGGTGCTCTTGTAGTTGTTTGCAGTATAGCAGTCTGCTACTCAAGTAATGTTTATAAAAACACATGCATACATCAATTAAATGCTTTTAAAAAATAATTAAATGCAGAAGGTCTAGGGTTCGATTCTTGCTCAAGTCAGAAGTTTTTTAACTTCAGATTTGGACTTGAGTCCCTCAGTTCTTGTCTCGGGAGTTTGTAAACGGTGACTTTGGAGCCGTCCTATAGCAACGAAGCTCATAATAAATTCAGAGTTGTTTTGAGTCGGCCTTGTTGATTCTGGCGTTGATCCGCGGGTGTTTGCACTTCCATACTACAGATTGTTCTACTTTCTATTAAAAATATAATCTTTGGTTGGTTATCGCTCACTCGTCGATTGCGTCGGGGCCTACAGGGTTGGCTTGGTCTCTTTGATTTACTGTCCCCCACTGAAAATCAGTTATATAACTGAGTGGGTAGACTCTAAATACAATTTATTTATTTATTTTTATTTAATCAAGGTGTACCAGTGGCACGATAGCTCACTTGGTAGAGCATAGCTACGTTACTGCGAGGAACCGGGTTCGATCCTCGGTCGGGGCACATCTCTTGAAACATTGCTATAACAGAAGTTAATGCTTCTTGCTTAGGTTTCCGGCAGCGCAAGAACACGGGTCAGTTCAACTCGTATTTGTAAGAATTTAGGTAGCATTGAACAACTTAATGGCAGATCATTATAGGTAAATTGTGCATTGCGTGGTGTTGTTTACGGATTACTATTGCGCGAGTCAAACAATACAAACAGTTGGATTTCTGCTGGAATTGCCAGCGCTTCAAAACTCGACTCGATCGCACGTAAAGTACCTGCAGATTGTGTGGGAATGGAGAGTAAGATAGAAGACGTGTGCAGGTCTGGCAAGGGAGCGTGCCCTGACATAATGCCGGATGCCATGAAGGAGTAAAGAGAGGCTTGTCTCTACCGGACGACTAGATCTATCATGGTGGCATAATAAGCCAAATGCTGGCATGAGAACGCACAATTACACGACGACAACATGTGATGTATTCATTCTATTCAAGAAAGGCAACATAATCAGATCATGATTTGAAATTTGTTACTTTATTTATTTATTTTTTATTTTATTTAACGTCTATCCTATTCAGTTGTAAAAACTGATTTAAAAAGGAAGGCAACTAAATAAATCTAATTACATAGATGCAGACACAACAATGAACTACATTTAAGTAAATATTTGAAATAGAAATACTAATATTACAACAATGCATTAAAAACTCAACAAATTTGATTAATGATTTGATACTGAACAAGTTGGAACAGTCTGTGAAACGACAAGTAAGGTGTCTCTTTTTTGTGGGATTATATTTAAAGAGTTCAAGTAGAATCTAGAGAAACATCAATCGAGATCTTGTGGTTAGCCTACGCCTACCTGCTTCCAATGCAGAAGGTCCAGGGTTCGATTCCCGCTAAAGTCAGAAGTTTTTTAACTTCTGATTCGGACTTCAGTCCAACAGTTCTTGTCTTAAAAATTTTGTAAACGGTGACTTTGGAGCCGTCCTAGCAACGAACGAGGCACATAATAAATTTAAAGTTGTTCTGAATCGGCTTTGTTGATTCTGGCGTTGATCCGCGGGTGTTCGCACTGTCCATACCACTGATTGCTATATTTCCTATTAAAAATATAAATCTTTGGTTGGTTATCGTGAAATCCTTATTTGTTTAAGTAAAACATTCGAGGAAAACATTGCGACACGTGCGCATGCGCCAACAATAAATGTTTAAAGTTGCCGCCAGATGGCGTCGGCATCGGTAAAAATAGACAATAAAAAACATAAATATTTTACTTTTTCCAAATTACAATTGTTTATGTCAAGATTGTAAGAAATGCCGACTCTCCTAGATAAAAGAGTATATTTTTACACTTGCTTTTTATAAATGAAATGGATATTTTTTTGTATTTAATAAAATTTGGCTCCCTGGGGCCGGCTGGGTAGACCCCAGGCCCTGAAATCTAACTGCTTCAGGAAATCATCATGGACACTGAAGAAGCATATGCTATCATTAATAGCGGTAAGTAATCAATTTAAATTTACACAATAATACTTTAGACTAATCTAGTATTGTTTATCCATAGCTAGTTGTGTTAAATTCAATTTTTATAATTCGGCCCAGCAAGTCCATCTACATTATCGTAGGCAATACGAAACCGGACCAACAGACTTTGCATGCAAGCCAAATTTTTCCATGACAAACTTTAGCATTTCATCAAATGCACTAGTTGCAACCACGTCTGTATACATTTCATTAGTCGATTACAAATGATATACGATTAGTAATATTCCTTTTCTTTCAACAGCAAATGAAGAGACTTTGACTGTAGTAGCACCAGCACCCAATAATGATGAAGAACTGGAACCTATTACGAAAGCAATGAGTGGCGTTTCGATTGTGACTCAAACGAACGTGCAAGACATCAAGGAAGTTGTACCTCCACCACCACAAGCAAGGGAAGAAGACCACACGAGGGGAAGAGTTTGGCAAAGATCATCATCATCTTTAAGTAATTCAAGACCAGGGAAGTTTTCTAGCGATAATTTGTTTTCGAATTATCCCTTTAACCCACACGGTCGAGTCAACCACACATAAATTTGGCTAGTGATTCCAGCTCAAGGCACAATTCGAACTCGCCTTTGTCGTGATTAATTTGCACGTTTGTTAAATTTTTGTTTATCCCATACGGGCAAACGATTCAATAGATAAAATTATCATGAGATTGAACCCAATACTTTCACATTACAGACACCTTTGCCATAATATGTAGACTAGTAAAACTCCAAGATCGTTGTTGGCCTAGTGAACGAGTCTAGTGTTTTATTTATATTTTATTCCAGATTCGGCACCATTCCGACAGAGGAAGCCCTACGGACATAATTTTAAAAATATGTCGCGGCGTTTACGCAAAAAGGAAATCTTCAACAACGTACCGGTAATTTTATGAAAAAATTTGTTTATTTCGTCAATTTTTTCCCAGTCTATGCGGCACGCATTTATAATTTTTTTTTTTCAACATTTCAATTTTCAGACAAAGTTTGCTCAAGGGTACGGCGAACAGTATACACCACCCACCACGCAACAGCAACGTCAGATGCCTGCAGCCAGGAAGTCCACGCAGTTTGCACCACGGCCCCAGCCACCGTCCCTGTCAATGGTCGTCAAAAATGGAGCCAGCAAACCTGCATTTATGGTAATCAACGATAAAGAAGTTGCAATGAAGAACATTGAAGAAATGTTTAAGTAAAGTGTATAAATTGTAAAAAAAAAAGTAATGATTAAAGGTTTTTTGTGTTACATATCCTAATAAATTATCTAATTCATTTAAAGTCTAAAATTATCACGTTTTAAATTTATAATTTTTCACGTGTTTACATGTTAAATTAATATAAATTAATTACTAAATTAATTAACGTGATAATTATGGACCGCATCGAAAATAGTATTGTTCTTTATTTTGCTCTACTATTAAAAAATTGCAATATATAATAAGTCATTCTCTTTGAAAATGGTATTGTACAATGTCAAGGTGTTTCGAATGGTTTCAAGAAAATAAAATGTTTCCAAGTGTAACATTATACACACCTTGACCACGGCATACTTGTTACACCAACTTACTTTATCTCAACATAAAAGTATCTAGTATTCCCTGTCTAGGATAAAACTTTATTATCGACTATGAAAATGTAAACCACACTGCAATACCGATTGAAATATTTTCAAGTGAAACTTTCACATGGCGGTGACCAAACCTTGATCGTCCTACACTCTGGTGGACAATCTGTAACCACCAACAATAATAACACACTGCCCTCAAAATTAATGTTGCAAACAATCCTATTTAATTTACGTAAAGTCAACAGTGTGTTGAAACATCGATCGCTCTGCGCTCTATTGAGAGATTATTTCGACCATTGACCACAGCAGCATTTCCCAAACTGTGGGTCGCGACCCAATGGTGGGTAAATAAATAAAATCGTTTTCAGTTTGTTGTCTGTTCGTAATTGTTTTGACCTGTCTGAATGACTCAACGTTACATACAAAGTTAAGAGCAAATTTCTATAGTAAAACTGACATTTGTATGTATTTATTTTTTTTTAAACTTATCCAACTACTTCCGCAAATGCTTGCAAGGTTAGGCTAATTTTTACATCTTTATTCAATTATTGTAAAGTTGAGGTGACCAGACGTACCTGTTTGACTCATTGAAATGGACTACTTGTTCCTGTTTAGAGAAAGTGTCCCGGTATTTTGTTAACTATACCGTGTTTAAAAGGATGTTTTACTTAAAATAATATGCTCCTGTGATAAATACTAATAATAACAATGATTGGCCTATACATGTATTACACTTTCAATAAGCTAATTCATTTACTTTAGGGTTGTGCGAGTATTTTTAATGATTTTGGTGGAGGTGCCGGGTCGTGCGCGAGTGTGAAATCGTAAAAATCGTCATCTATTTTTTCCTCTACTTTACCAACCATGACAAGCCGTAATAGTAACACAAGGCTTTTGATAAAATTTTGTATTCTTTTTGAAAGTTTCAAACTTTTTTTAACACAAATAATATAAAAATAAATCTATTTTAATGTTGCTAGGAAAAAAATGCACACGATACAATCTACACAGTTTGAATAAGAATTTCAATTTTCATTTCATTAAGGAACATAGTATTTATTTACAAATTGTTTTTTTCCAATTATACATTTTCTTCTGCAGTGGACTCGATTCTCGTTCTGTCGGTAGACTTGTAGAACGTGCAAATTTTAGCCACTACGTGTGCCGAGTGCAACAATCGAATGCCACACTGGATGCACGCAATGCTCGGGAAACACTGTGCGAGAAAGTAAATGCACAAGTTTCCCGACCCGATCAAGAAACGATTAGTTTTTGACAAGATTTAAATTATTTAAAAATTTAAAAATGAAATAATCTAGTCGAATCTTGAACGGGCCCCGGTCTTGATTTACGCGGTAAAGTGACACGACCGGCCAATCACTCACCCAATGTCCTACAATTGGGAAAACATGGAAAAAGACAATCATCAGACAATCAACACTTCCTTGTACACTATATTTCTAGTGTAAAAGTGTCCAGGCGGTGTCTCCCCGTCTGGCAACAGACCGTCACCCAATGCAGACACGACCAGATCACGTGACGATCTCACCCTACTTGCGGCCACGTACAATTGTCCGTGATCAAACACTTGCACGGGTAGGTACACACCCACCCGGGAAAAGGTTTGTCCTTGTGCCTTGTGAATTGTCATTGCAAAGGCCAACCGAACGGGAAACTGTAGACGCCTCATCGAATACGGTAAACCCATGGTGTCGTCTACCAACGACATGCGAGGCACGTAAAACAATTGTCAGTCTGGTAGGGCCAAAGCGAGCAGATGGTCGTACATTTGATGTACACGTAGACGCGTGCCGTTGCGTAAGCGATTAGACAAATTTCTCAACAAGATAACTGTCGCATTACGTTTCAACTTTAGCCTATGCGGTGGCACACCGGTAGGCATTTGCATATTCAGACATTCTTGCTCGACAATGTGATTTACATGGTCTCCGTCGTCGGCATAGTCGTCGCTATCGTATATTCGTTCTCAACCTTCAATTTGCGACAATACAAGGTCATTTATCACGTCACAATAGCAAACGCGCGAACACAATATGACCCTGTCGAGCACATCGTAGGGACCCTCGTTGCCGTAGACGGCGTCCACCAAGGAAGTGCCCGGCTCCAATCTCAGGTGTTCTGGCACGTTTACATAGTCGGGATGTGCGTGATTGCCATCGCCCAAACTCAAGAGCCATTCAGAATAATCCAAGTCGTTGGCGGCTCGCACGTTCATATGCAGGCGATGTATGCGAAAGTGACGCCACAACGGAGAATACTTGCAATTGGCCAATACCGAACGTGCGCGCGTGGAATTTGACACCACCGGTAACAATTGACGAAAGTCTCCGCTAGTGACGACAACCTTGCCACCAAACGGAGTGTTCAACACTCGGGTCACATCTCGCAACATTCTGTCCACGGCGTCGATGGCCAAGTGCGGTATCATGGACACCTCGTCTATGATAAACATGCTTGTTGAAGTGATGCGGAGTGCTTCTCTCGAGCCAACATCGACGCAACAGTAGCAGTGCACGTCGCCTGCGTCTACGTTCAAATAGAATGCGGCGTGAAGGGTCATACCGTCGGGTAGCAATTGTGCAGCAATGCCTGTCCAAGCGCACGCCAACGCATTCAGTGTGCGCACCCTGGCCGCGTGGAACAGTGTCTTGTGTACAAAAGTTGTGCCGTTGCCGCCCGTACCGTCGAGGTGAAAGCACTTTGTGCTAGTCTCATCACGATCGTCCAACGCTAGCAAGACGACGTCGACAAAGGCTCTCTGGGCGTCGTTGAGCGCCACATAACATTCGTCAAAAGCAATCTGTTCCAGACGCGCGTCGTAGACAGTGTGCAAGGGAGGTGGTGCTCGAACCACCGCTGGTAGTCCCAGAGCGACAGTGTCGGAAGCGCGATTTACGTCCAACAACGTGGCAATCTCGGCGTCAACGTCACCGTTTAGGCCGACGGTGGCGTCTACGCCCCGAGCGTCTCATAATAGTGCCGGATAGGCGGGACAAAAACGTGCAAAGATGATTGCCAATAGTTGACGCATTTGATTTCCGTTTGCCACGCCGATCGCATCCTCTGTAGCGTGCATATACTCTAGCGGGTGTGACAAGAGGTTTCTTGCCAGGCAAGCGTCTCGAAAGGTATCGTAAATTACGCCGCCAACTGTACGCAAGTCTACAAACGATGTGGCGCCGGCAACGTGCGTCAACAATACACGCAGGTAGTATAGCCTGGTGTTTGAGCGCAACACAAACGGTAACCTCGCGAGTGCATTTTGCCCGCCCCTTATGCGTCTCTGCCAAACACGTCCGGCTGCTTGCCACGTGTAGTCTTTCACAATCTGACAATAGAGGTGACGTCGTGCTAGAGGATCCATAGCATTCAACTGGAACCACGCCGTCAAGTGCGTATTCCTACCGAGGGCCCTGTCGAGTGCGTCAATCTCTTCGCCCTCGCGATAAAACACACGTTGAGAAACTTCATCGCGGATATCGAGACGCATCATAGTCACGTTTTTACCGTCTGTGTTGAAACCAAAGATTCGCCAAGCGGCCTCTGTCGAACATACACTGCGGCCGTCAATGTAGTGTTTTATCTCGTCCATGTTGACTCGTTGACGACCTTCCACATCTAATCTCGCCTCGACCGTGGCAAAGCAACCGGCTCCAGTCGCCAAGTACTTGAATAGGTACGGCGCCAACTCTAGAGCGGCGCACACGTGCACGTTCACGTGAGTGTCGAAGCGCATCAACAGGTACGCATTGTACGGTACAACATGCCTATTGTCTGCAACGTGAGTGCGGTCGATCGCGTGACGTCTGCCATCCAATCTACGTCGGTAGAGTGCAGTGCCGTCGCGCAACACAGTCTCGTTTCGAAACTCGTGCGGATAGTGTCTGTTACACTTGCCGCCGTCGTAGGCACGACACGATTGGAGGGGTCGCCTTCACACGGAGTGTGCAACATGTGCTTAACAACTCGACGGTAGAGCAGAGGATGTGCACTCCTGTCGGGCAGTTCGGCACACACAACAAGGTCGGCGGTTTGCGCGTTGTGTATTTTGTCGTCGGCCGCCATCACGAGAATGAAATGGGCGTGCGGAGTACCTCGTCGACTGTACTCGACAGTGTAAATGTAGACTTCTACTCGTCCCAGTACCTGCTGTTCGTAAATTTCCTTTATGAATTGCGCCAACTTTAGGCGAAATACACGGACCACAAGGTCTGGCCTGTCTAGGGGATCCACGCCCCGAGGTAAATTATCTACAATCTCTGGCCATCGCAGGTTGCACACAAAAGTCACAAACAGACTTGGTTTACCGCGTGCCCGCAACACGGCCAAAGTATCTTGGTAGACTTCCCTACGATGACGTGGACCACCGCGAAAGGTTGACGGCAAGACTACGACGCGTCCAATTCGTGCGTTGGCCGCAGCCGCCGCCACAACGTCGTCCACGTGCTCCCTCAACTTTTTGTATTCCGTCACGCGCAATCTATCCTGATTGTGCTCCAGGAAACTTAACCTAGACTCTTCCGCTCGAAGGTAGGCGTGCACCACGTATTGTTGAAACAATTTGCCCGCGTGGTGGAGCAAAGAAAAGGCACGTCTTGTGGAAATGCGGTACGCATAATACTCTATCACGGAAACGTACTTTACAACCTCCGGATTGGGATTGTTGCCGCGCACAATGTACGCATGCCAGCCAGCCTCTCCGTACGGAAACAACAAGGTAAACACCATCGCGTCTAGGTTGATGCTCAAATTGTTTAGGTCGTATGTGCCATCTCCCCTCCATCGTACACGCACGTCCACCTTGAAACCGGGCGCGTCACCGCCCACAAGATACCACAAGGTTGACGCGGGAGCTACCATGACCTCGTTGGCCGAGCGACGTACCTCGGTGCGTTCCGCCACTGTAGCCCGTTCACGCGCAAACGACAATACAATGTCGCCAAGCGGCAATCCCATAAGGTCGGCCCTTTCCAATGCCTCGTGCAGTTGCTCGTGTGCATGGAAAAAAGGATTCACCTGCCACACCATCTGGTCAAGTTCCACCATGACGTTGCGCACGCACATGTTGCGTCGTGACAAACGCATGGTCAACGCCTCGTTTGCGTCCATCAGGTAGAGTTGACTGTAGCGTCGTGCCGCAGCACCGTCGATATAATTCAAGTCTGGTACAGAATGGTGTACCTGACCGTGGATAGTGTATGCTCGCGGTGCATTGTGGTACGCTGGATCGTTGCCCAAGCGTGCAGCATTGAAAGAGGCGAAAGAGAGTTCCGAATTGTATGCCGTCGAATTACGACGGAAATTGATGGCATTCCGATCGTTTCCGAGACATAAATTGCGCATAGTTGGGTGTGGCTCGTTGAACGGGGCAAGTGCGACCGCACCGTTTTGACAACACATAGTGAATTGACCAATGCCGTTTGCCTCGCCAGCAAAATGAAGTGCATCGCAACGTGGGCATGTACTAGCCATCGGTCCGCAACTGTACAACGGCACATTGACTTGCATTTCCTTTGCAATACCGTGTCTGCGACCAATTCTAGGCGGACGTGGTGCACGCACCTCTGGCCGTGGTAGATTGTTTAATTCCGCGCCGTCCAAAAGCAACACAATGTCATCTTGGTCTTCGACCACAACGTCGCCTGGTTCCTCGACAACAACAATGTCGTCTCGGTCATTGTCTACAACTACTTGTTGGTATGGGACCTCGACCACATCATTGTCATTTAAGAACAAAACTTCATTGCCGTCTCTGACCTCGATTCCAATTGCAACATCCACCTCGATAGTGTCTGGCCCGTTTATTAAACAATCTACACCACGTACACCTACTAGTCATGGAAGAATAACACCAACATTTTGAGAATCGGGTACAATCTCAGATTGAGAAGAGTCCGACTCCGAATCAATGTAGTCGTATACCAGCCTACGACGCACCTTGGCTCCTCGTACGACGACAGTATCGGTCTCTCCCGACATGACTGTCACGTCGTTGACGGTAGCCTGTAATGGCGGTGGTTGTGTCATCGATTGTCCGACAATCGGAGTCTCATTGTCAAGTAGACGAGCTTGTAACATGTCAATGTCGATTGCCGCCATGGCATTGTCAAACATGTCGTTGCCAAAGAAACTGGCATACAACTTTTTATCATCCTCGATCGTAAGAGCTCTTATGTCAACCGACAAAAACAATGCCTCCATTGAGTCGTCGAAAACATCATGCGCCACATTTGTCGTGCCACCGCCAACATTTTCTGTTGCTATTGTGGGTGTCAAAGCCACCTGTGTTGACGTGTACATTGGATTAAAGTCTACGCTTCCCATCACAAACGACGACGAGTCGCTCCCGACAGGTGGGGATTCGACTAGACGTAGACGCGAACCAAGTTTACTAATTGCCGCAGTCTGCCTACTCATCATGTAGTTCTCCACAGAAGACGAATCACTATCTGAAAATAGCGACGCATCGCAATCTTCCACGTGTAGCAACGAACTGACGGCACATGCACTTGCCTGTGCATGGTCGTCGCTGTCTTTCACAACAGACCTGACTGTGTCTGTTGAAAAGGACCTGTCGCGAAGAATCCAATGAAAGTCACCTCTTAAAACTTCCATCGATGCATCCGCAAATGCATCTGAATCTTCAACAAGCATTACCTCATCATGATCAGATTCAGATTCAGATGACGTCGTTTCGTAAACAATCGAGCATTGCATGTCAAGACGGTCGTCATCCTCTTCACAAGAGAACGACGTGATCTCGTCAAGTTCAAACGTTAGGTTTTCGCCAAGAGACGAAAACGTATTATACTCGTGGGTACTCTCGCCACCACGGTCGCCACCATCTACAGTAACGTGAACCCTATCGTTTTTTTGGCTATGCACATTCTCGTCTATTGAGATAAACTTTTTAGGGCGGTCGCCTCCCCCGACAATAGAGGGAGACGTGTCGTACGACGAGGTACTCGCGCCACTACTAGTTATCATTGCTATCGTCAAGTGGTCTACGTAAGTAGACGTTGACGGTTGAGGATCATCTAAATTCTTTACGTAATGAATGATTTTAGGAGTTTTCTCACTTCTCTTACCTGTACTCAACTTGCCTTTGACAATAGAGGGATACGTTTTACATTTCACAACATTCTCGCCAATTGGTACCAATGCTGTGCGGTCGTCTTCCTCGGCAAGAGACGGATACGTATTGCACTCGGGGGTACTCTCGCCAATGGTGCCAATTTTTTGACGATCTCCACCCTCTACAGTAACGTGAATTTTAACTTTATTTTGGTTTTGCACACACTCGTCAAACTCTTCAGGGCGGTCGCCTACCCCGACAATAGAGGGAGACGTGTCGTACGACAAGGTACTCTCGCCTCTAACATTTGTCAAATCAATGATCAAGTGATTTACGTGAGTAGATGTTGAAGTTTGACAATTGTTTACATTCTCTACATGACGCAATTTTTTGGGTGTCATTTAACTCCTCTTACCTGTATTCAAAAAGGACTATTTCAATGTCATTTGCTTAAGGCCATCCTTTGATGGCTTATGCTTACCAATTTTCATTCTCTTTGGAGGTTTTTTATTATTACTTCCGGTGCTTTTTGAACATGGTTCCCCGACACCGGCATCATCACTACCGACCCCTTGGGCCGAAACAGATCTCATCTTGGAAGATGTTTCATCTTTTTCAAATTTGCGTTTAGGCATGTCTCGACTGAAAATACAAAAGACAGAGTTTGTTATTTATTCTCTTTACATTAAAATATTCCAACAAACAGTGTACAATCAATCTTATGTACATGATGATAAATTCCATACAAATTTGCCCATACACAAAAATTTCACTATGCAATGCTATAAAACCATGACCCATGATGACATATTACAATCAATATGAAACTTGTATCCGACCAAATTATGAATATATATTAAACTTACCCTCTACGCAACGTAATAAACTAATATTCGACAGTTTTAAATGGAGTTTTATTTCTCAACTTTGATTTTAATCAAATATTCACAAGAAGATCTCCATGGAACAAACGATAGTTTTCATACAACTTTGTTTCCGTGTTGTTGTCATGGTAACGAAATTCCAAAGATGTTATCCAAAATAGAAACGTCTTTAAAACTAGAAACTCTTTGCAACGTTATAATTGGTTTATTTTATTTTGATTTGTTTACAATTTAAAAAAATAACAATTTGTGAAGAATGTTTAAAAAAAAACAATGAAACTAGATAATTAAAAATAAACCACAAATAGACATCAAATAATGTAATTTTTCAAAAGCCAAGCAACTTGGAGCCTAGCCTAGTTTGCAAATTTAACCACGTAGATTATACAAAGCCTACTGAATGATGTAGCTTGCTTTAACGATCTTTGTGGCTATGAATATCTACAGTGCTGCTTGTGCATCATTATGCACAACCATATAACAAATACAAATCAACAATGTAGTTTAATTTACCTAAATATGCTTCCAATGCGGAAGGTCCAGGGTTCGATTCCCGCCAAAGTCAGAAGTTTTTTACTTCTGATTTGGACTTAAGTCCATCAGTTCTTGTCCTAGGAGTTTGTAAACGGTGACTTTTGAGCCGTCCTAGCAACGAGGCACATACAAAAATGTAAAGTTGTTCTGAATCAGCCTTGTTGATTCTGGTGTTGATCCGCGAGTGTTCGCACTGTCCATATCACTGATTGCCATATTTCTTATTTAAAAATTATAGATCTTTGGTTGGTTATCGCTCACTCGTCGATTGCGTCGGGGCCTACAGGGTTGGCTTGGTCGATTTGATTTAGGGCCGGTTGCACCAAGTTCAGCTCACGAGTTTAAACTCCGTGAGGCTCTTTGAACGAGAGCGCGCGTTTCACCACCGCTAATCTCGAGTTCACCGCTGTCTAAACTCGAGTTCTACTGAACGACCTTCACTGGTCAACCCGTGCGTTGAACGAGAGAAACCAACATGGCCGGTGTTGTCATGTCAAATTGATTTTGAGGTGAAGGTTTATTAGTTTTAAAACTAAACATTCATTATTAGATACCACTTGACGATAAGTGAATAGTAATGGCAGGTAACGTTTCTGATATGGAATTCCCATCGGACGATGACGAGGAGATAGTTCATTTTATGCAAAGACAACAAAAACGTTCCCGGGTCATCAAGGAACGACGCAAATATTTCGATAGTTTTCAACACGTTATTCGGTACTAGAGGTATTAAAACGCATAGAACATCAATTAGAGTTCTTAACTGACAAGTGAGTAGGCCCCTGCCATACAAATATAGGCCCATGCCCTAGGCCTAGGACTTAAACCTTGGTGGTAGGCTAGGGCCGAGGCCTTGGCGCTAGGCCTACATCGTAGGCTCTACTCGTAGTAGTAAATATATTTATTTGATGTTGGCCTAGCCTACGGTAGGCAAAGCCAGCAGTCAATATTCAAATATTCGTTCAGAGTTGATTGCCATGCAGCTGTAGGTCCATCTCTTCATTGCAATTTGTTGAACACTGCCTAAGGTAGGCATAGGCCTACTGATACACCTAGGCCTACACTTATTTTGCTACAGTTCAAACTTCCTGCTCTGACGAATAGTAGGCCTACATTCGTTTTGAGCAAGTGTCCTTTATCATAGGATGCAAAGCTTTGTTGACTGCAAACTCTACAGAATAGGCATAGGCCTACACGGTAGGGCCTACATTATGTGAATAGTGGGGTAGGCACACCTAGGTCAAGCCTTTAGGCTACACTCCAATATTCCAAGGTTAGGTAGGCTACCCGTCTGGGCCCGGGGTAGAATTTGGCCCAGGGTATACCTCTGCCGACAAAAGAGGCCACCATGTAATGTGTGCTACTGTGTACCGAAGAATGGAAATAAAACCTACTACCCTACTACTTGTCCATTTTCCAACCTCCTTGTAGTTTTACCAGAATATATCAATGGAATTAATTTAGGAACGCACTCCTGTTTGCATCCTGTGATAAAAAATAAAACAAGAAGGTTGGCCTATTTTAAACATATGTCCTATTTGCCTTTTCAATAGGCTACAATTCTGTTGTGATATGGTATTAATTAAATTAAATTTGACCTGGGACTATTAAAAAAGTAAAATGCTTTAAATTAATCTCCCTCACTGAAAATCAATAGGCCTATCCTAAATACAGATTTATTTATTTTATTTATTTAGACCTTAAGCCAAATGTGTTAAATCGAGTAGGGCATATTTATTTTATAGAGGTAGGCGGTAGGTCTTGTATGGTCAAAATTCAATTTTAAATGCGTTTTGTAATTGATACAGACTTTGAAAGATTCAAGGAGCTTTGGCCTATATGACACAAAATGTTCTTCTCCTACCTGAAGTAATGAACTTTGGGTAACTATTTCTCCTTGGTAACTGGAGGCTTTCTAGTCTCCTTCAGATGCCTAGGTGGGCATGTGAGTAGATAGTACCGGAAACTACTAACCGTATGGGCATGGTATTCTTTTAACCTTGCATTTGTAATAAAATTTGCAAAAAAAAATCATTTGTAATAAATTGTATGCTATAGGCCTACATTAATTATGTTACATGTTACATGTTCTCTCAACAGCATGCAGGATTAGTCGGGTCACCGCTGCAATTGCTGCTCTACGACCATTGTACATTAACCTCCCAAATGATCTCGTGGCATTGAAAGTTACCCAACGGAATTTGAATTTGAAATGTGGTTATCAGTTATCTCTCATTGTACTGAAGAAGAAGAATCTAAATATGTACTGTATGTGATTTGAAAATCAGTTTTCATAACTGAATACCTAGAAAAAATAATAAATAAATAAATACAAACATAATAAAGTGTGTTTCTATATTTCATACTATAGGTAGGCCTACTGTATTGTATTTTAATGTATTGTGTATAGCCTATATAGAATAATTAATACCTGCTGAAATTATTCATACCCTGATTGCTTCTGCTGAATACAACTTAAAGGTAAGTGGGTCATAACAATATCTTTATGTGCCAAACTTAGAGCCAAAATATTCAAAATTATATTATAGCCTTTCTTTAACTTATCAAAGGTTTTATGTAGGGACCAAAAATGTCCATCTTCTTAGATATTAAACATAATCGTCAAAAATAAATAAAATAAATAATAAATAATCATAAAGGTTATCATGTTTTTTAAATTATTATTTGTCAATAACAATTAGACATAATATGCCATTGTGTTCTAAATAATATAATTGTGCTGGCTGATTGGTTGTGCAGAATTAAAATCTCAATTTCCAACCGTCAGCGGTTCTTCACACACATCACATTCTTCACATTCACATTCTTTAATATAGACCTACTATTTCTTGTATTTATTTTAAATGTGGTACTGACAATCAACACAAAAGTTTAGGTCTAAAATTTAAAAAAAAAAGTTCCTCGTCACATTATTATAATTATACATATTGCATTTCCAAATTATTATTTATTTCATCTGACGTGAAACAAAAACCTAATTATATGTGGACTACACATCCAGAGAAAATATGCCCGTCTCTTATATAACTCCCTACAATTAGAGCAAAATATGGAAGATTGGATAAAAAGTCAAGTGTTTTAATTGTGAATTATTTTTTAGAAGGTAGACCATGTGCCAGGATCAAAAGAATTATTAGAAATGTTAATATTAGGGTCCCACATTCTTATTGCAACACAACATTTTTAATAATAATAAATAAAATAAATTTTACTCTACCCTTCCATCTTTATCTAAAAAAATTCCCTACTTTCTATGGTTTTGTTTGTTTCATTTAATATTTTTAAAGTGCAATAGCTAGAGGATGCATTTTTATTGCACTCCCATGCACACCCATCTACATGGTCCTCCAGTGGAAATCAGTTTTTTAACTGAATAGGATTGACGTTAAATAAATAAATAATTGATTATGACCATGTAGGATCTATTTGAATATGATATAAGAAATTATTAGGCCTATCTTATTATTGATTGTTGTAATATTATTTTTCAAAATATGAATAGAACTGCAGTTCATATTATTTTGTGTGCATTTATGTAGGTACCAGTACCTTTTTTATTGTCCTTGTTTGTAGAGGTTTTTTACAACAGAACACTAGGCATTTTTAAACAAAATTAAGGTCTATGGGTGCGTTTCTAAATAATGTTTACCATTATTATTATTTACATCAAGCACAGTAGGTACCATGAAAACACATTTAAGATTATTTTCCCTGCAAACACCTTTCAATTAATCCATTTTTGTATGAAAAATACCCTATAGGCTATGTACTTACATTAATAGTTCTGGTACTTGATTTACTTTAACAGCAGCAGCCCGACGAGAACAATCCTCAAGCGAAGACGAGGGATCACCTGGTAGAACCTTATCAACTACAAATTTGCCAATCCCAGTAAGTATTGTGAGGAAATAAATTATAAAAACAATGTCAAAGGTTGTCTTGGAAATCAACAAACTTAAGTGTTGCATTTTGATAGAAATTTACACAAACTGTCACATGAAAAGTAGGAACTCTACCTAGAACTTTACATTTGTCATTGTCACAACTATAATTTATGTCTGTTAATTTGCCATTGGTTGGCATCTTCTACTTTTTGGATTTCATACAATCATAATCTGTGGCTTGATCTGTTTGTCATCCAAATAATTTAAATTGTTATTTTAGGTAGACTGTTGCTTGTAGCCTATACTAGGTGCTTAGGTAGTAGTATTTAATGTGCTGGAAATTTAATTAGGAACCAACTAAAATATTACAACTAGTAAGCCTTCTACTAATAATAAATTTAACAATATGTTAATTTTACGAGCGGAGAAACACATATACCTAACAAGCTTTTATAAGTCTATTGATGTTAAATTTCACTAATGTTTTATTGTTGTAAGTAGTAATTCAAACCATGTCAAACAATAACAATTATTTTTAAACTTTTTCTTTGACTAGTTAGATGGTAGGGCCTACGTACCAAGAAACATCCTGCTGATGAAAAATTAAAGGCACACAACTAGGCTACTTGGTCGCAGATTCACAATTCAAATATCGATATCCATTTGTACTGTGAATAGTACCTTTAGGAGTGGATTATAAATTCAAAATTATTTTTCTTCAATCACTAAAATAAATCTTTAAAAGTAAATAAACAAGATTACGGTATTTAAAAGTAATAATTTGTTTTCTTTTTGCAGTCTATGCCTATGGTCGATGTGACAGCAAATTTTGAATTTGTTGAACCTACAAATGTGGACCAAAGCCAGTCAATGACTTTAAACCCGCTCGACTGGTCGAAGTATACACCCAAAATGCTGCGTACACCCAAATATAAAACTACCATTTCAAATTCAAAAATAGTAAAATCTACCCATCCACTCATCCATTCGGCAATAGTCTCAAATTCAACAGA